>CAJVQA010004658.1:0-17256 GCA_910591915.1 Cetraspora pellucida
ATACAGAATTTTTAAAGCCTGGCACAGGCAAAAATAGTGCCTTCATGTTTTTTGTTTTTTCTTTATTCTTTTTTTTTTATCTTTTTCTTTTTTCTTTTGGTTTACATTTAGGTTTTGTAGTTAGTCTCTCCTTTTTTTTTACTTTCTTTTAGTTTTCTTTCTTATATTCTGTTGTTCTTTAGGCAAGAATTATAGAATCCTCTTGTTCAATAATTAAAAAAGAGGAAAAAATGAATTGAAAATGAAGCTAGAAAGACAATTTTGGAGCTTGTCATAAAAGGAGAAAGATCCTTTCATTATGGACTTTAAGTAGTTAGACGAACAGTTTACTTCTGCTTAAAGTAATATAATAGGTTGCACTTAGGCACCATTAGGGTAGCTGGGTGATGCTAGACTTAGTTGTTAGGTAAATCTATGTAATTGTAGCAATTGCAAGAATCTTAATAAAGTACTAACATGACTGTTTATAATAAAAAAAAAAAATAAACTTAAAAAAAAAGATGCATAGCAAAATAAGATTATAGATTTAAAGCTTGAAAGAAATTTAAGATTTTTATATACATTATTTTGAAAAGAGTCAGTAGTAGAAATGTCAATGAAAAAGTTTGTCAAGATATTAACAAATATAATAAATAGTGCTAAATAGTAATATTCAAATGCAATAAAAGAGCTAAAACTAAATGCAAAAGCATAAAGAAATTGAAAGCAACTGTGTAAAAAAAACAGAAAGTTAAAAGAAAATAAGTATAAAATTATTTAATACCTTAATATAATTTATCTGCCAAATAATTTTATTATTGAGCAGAAACAAAAGTTTAAAATAGTTTAAAATAATAAAATTTTGTATCTGTCTAATAATAAAATTATTAGGCAGAAAATCATAATAAGCTACTAAATAAACTTATTATCAGGCATACTAATACTGCCTTATAGTTTAATTATTTAATCAAGGATTTTGAAGTTAGTCTAAAAAATTGAATTCTTTTAGAATTCAATTTCTTAGTCTGATTTTAAATCTTTGACCAAATAAACCAGTTATTATGCAGTATCTAACTAATAATTATTTATTACTAAAAGAAAGTAAAAAGATCTTATTTAGGATTAAGTGTATTACTGATAATTTATCAGTTTTAATATATTAAAAAAAAGAGCATTGGACTTGTATAATTTAAATATATGTAAGAAGTGCAAGACAGAAAAAGAATTATTAAGACATTTGCTCAGCTATAAAAAATATGAAGGCTATTAGAATAATATTAAAGAGTTAGTATATTGGTTAGTATGAAAAAGGTTTAACAAATCAGACAAAAATAAGCTTACAAGATTTGATTTAAGAAGAACATTAGTTAGTAAAACTGAAATAGATAAAATTAGACATAGAAAGACATACATATATGGCTTATCAGTTGAGAATATGTTTAAGAAGTTGTATACTAAATAAGTTTCATAAAAAGATATGAAGCAGGATATTAGATTATATATCAAAATTGTAAAAAAGATGTTTAGAAAAGAAATTCAGTAGCAGAGATGTAGAACAGTAATTAAATAGAAGGAGAAGAATGAAATAACACCAAAATTAAAATAAAGAAGAGTCAAGGCAGGTAAAAATAAAGAATACAGTACAAAGAAAAATAAAAGCAAAGAAGTCTCAGTAAATAAGATCAAAGTAATAAAAAACAAAGAAAGAAGTTAGAGTATAAGCAGTTGTTCTTAGAAGGTGTTAATAAAATAATACAGAATAGAAATAATTCATTCTGGTTTGGTTCTTAACAGAGCTAACAATGTTTCCCAATCTAGAAATAGATTGGTGCAACAAGTTGCATTTAAGTGCAGTTTTCATACTTGAATAGTATCAGGCTTGCAATTTTAAAAGATAAATTATTAGAAATAGATAATGTTTCAGTTAGTAAAATTTTATATTAAATCTCTAACAAGACTGCCAAAAAAATAAAATAAAAAAAAAAGATAATATAATATTGTTATAAGTAAAAGTTTTTTTAATTTTTACAATAATGATGACATGGCACAGAGAATCCCTTATAGTGTTCAAGAGGAAAGTATATCTTCTATTAGACATTGTTAATAAACTATACCTTTCTTTGAGACAGTTCAGAAAAGGTAATGCAATACTAATAATTTTACTTTATTTCACTAAGAAGAATAAACCTTGTCTGTAGCAATTATCCTAAAAGATAAGTATCAATACAGTTTATAATCAAAAGCTGTTTATTAAAATAATAACAAGAAGGGTGATCCTTAGGTTTCTGTTTCTAAAGAATTCCAAGATGTGTTTATAATATTAAAGAAAAGAGAGATGTCTGTTGTTTAATTGTATTTAGAAAATTTAGTAGGATTTATATATCTGTAAGCTAAACAGCTAAGCAGCTAAGCAGCTAAGCAACTAAACAATTAAGTGACTAAGTAACTAAACATTAAATGACTAAGCAACTAAGTGACTAAGTGACTACTTGATTACTAAGTGATCAGAAGGTTCTAGCAACTAATGACTAATAATTACTAAGTAACTAATTATTAAGTGACTAAGTAACTAAGTGGCTAAGCAACTAAGCAACTAAGCAACTAAGTGACTAAGTGATTACTAATTGACCAAAAAGTTCTAGCAACTACTAGTAATAATAATAATAATACAATAATAAAATAACTAATACTAAATAATAATAATAATAAAATAATAAAAATAACTAATTATAATAAAATAAAAATAATTCATTCTATAACATTTCTGTTCTCTTTAAAAATTTACTTCATAAATTTTATATTCTAATTGATTCAAGGAGTTGAGTATACTCATCATCTAGCAACTTGATAATATGTGTTGCAGTCACATACTTCAACTGCAAGGTTATTTCTTTTGGTCATAATTTGAGAACTTTATATATTCTGAAAACACCTTTTCAAGTATCCTTTGCTCTTTTTGTTACTTGAACATTCTAGATAAGGTCTTTAATCTCTGAGAGATTGTTAGACTTTGAAATTATTTGTTCCAAGTAGTAAGCTTCAATTTTCTTGTTGAGGTTTTGTCAAGTATGTTCAGAAGTGAATAAGAACTTTAAAATTTGATTAACTTGTTCTTTCTATGTTTTTCTAAAAAAAAAGGTTGGCTATACTTCAAGTTGTTGGCACTGGTGTCTGTTTTAAATCATTTATTATTTGAGTTAGATAGTTAGTATTATTACTTTCTAACTCTATATTTACTTTATTAAGTGGAGTTTCGATTAGCAGAAGTTGTATTTCTTCTAATTGCAGAAATTTATTAATATTGAATTCTACAGAGGCTTTAATTATAGGATTTAAGTTGATTACTTTTTTTGGTTCTTTATCACTCCAAAGAATAATATTTTAAGGTAATATATTTAAGTAATTTTGAGATGCAGGGTCCTGTTTTCAGATTTGAAAAAAGTTGTTTAAAGCAATTACTGTTTCTGATTGTAATTTTAAGAATTCTATTTTTAGAAAAATTTGTATGATTTAAAGATGTTTATATAAATTTTTAAGTATCACAATCTTTGAATAAATTGTAATATTAAAAAATTTGCATAATATTATTGTCTTTTTCTTCAGTTTTAGAAATTTCTTTCAGAAATTTCAATTATTTGATAAGAACAAAAGGTTCTTATGTTTGTTTTTATAATATTTAGCAAGATGGTTACTATCATAGTATTTTTGCAATATTTTTTTTTTATTACAAATTTTATAAGCACCATTGTTCAATTTTTCTTGAATAATCAAGGGTTCAGTTCTTTTTTCTTCAAATTTAGCTGATCAAGAATGTTCTATATTTTTTCTAATTATCCATACTTTGTCACTAATTTTGAATGTTTCATGCCAAATTTTGGTATCAAAGTATTTATTCTGTTTTTGTTATAATTTATTAGTCTTTTTTTTTGTATTATTTTGCAATCCATGTAGCTTGTTGATAAGCTCAATTGCTTGGTGCAATATGCTATCTTGTAAGTTGTACTCTGTTTTTTCATGAGGTTCGACAAGTAGTAAAGCTTCAATTAAAAGAACAGCTTGTCATCTGTATGCAAGCTAAAAGAAAGTATATTCAATTGTAGCATACTTCTTTGTTTGATAAGCAAGCAGTACAGCAGATATATATAAGTCCAGTTATCATCTTCTTTTACTTTAGCAAGTGATTTATATAAGGTTTGATTAAGACATTCAACTATTCTATTTGTTTGTAGATAGTATGGTGAAGAGAATTTATATTTAATAAAAAACTTTTCATATAGAATATGAACAGTTTTACTAATAAAATTTCTTTCTTGATTAGAAAAAATAATCTTTAGTATTCCATGTCAACAAATAATTTTTTTGAAAATAAACTAAGCTAAGGTATTTGCTCTAGCATCAGGTACAGCACAGGCTTCTGGCCATCTTGTTAAATAGTCAGTAGCAATAATAATATATTGATTATTTTGCTTGGTAATTGGTAGGGGTTCTACTAAGTCAATTCCAATTTGTTTGAAGGCTTATTCTATTTGAATAGGGTGAAGAGGTTCAGTTTGTTTGCCTTTTAGTCTCTTTTGGTACTCTTCACATGTTCTAACATATTCTTGTACATCTCAATACATTTGGTTCTAATAATATCATTCAGCTATTTTATAGTATATTGCATCTGTTTTTAAGTGTTCTGCAGTAAGATGCTTATATATCATATACAGAACAGATTCTATTTTATTCCATTTGATAACATGAAGAGAATACTGAGGATTCTTTTGGTTTTTCTTATATAATAGTTCTTTCTTAGTAATAAAATATCTAGCATGATGTTGTATTTGTTTAGTCTGTTCCTATAATAGAAAGTCAGGTAATTTGTCTGATTCTATATAATTATATAAATTATAATAGAGATCTAAATTCATGAGAAAGAATTTTAGTATAAGGTTTGTGTCTGTAGTCAAAATAGGGCATCTACATTGGAATAAACTCTTCCTATTTTATGAATAATTTCAAAGTTATAAGACTGGAGTTTTAGAATCCATCTTCTTAAGCATCCTTTAGGTTTAGCAAATTGTAACTACTTGAAAGCAGAATGATCAGTAATTAGGATAAATTTGGCAGTTCCAAGATATTTATAAAAATATTCAATAGCCTATACAACTGCAGCACATTCAAGTTCAGTAACATCATAATTGACTTCTTTAGTTAAACTTTTACTTGCATAGGCTACAGGATGTTCTTTTCTGATTCTATTCAATTGACTAAGAGTAGTTTTGAATCCATAATAAAAAACATTAGTAGCTAAGATAAATAGTTTATCAAAGTTAGAATACTTTAATATAGAAGCTGTAATAAGTCTCTGTTTCAATTCTTTGAAAGCTTCTTGTTGTAGTTCATTTCATATATAAGAAGTTTTTTACATAATAGCTGATTTAAAGGCTGTATTACTTTAGAGAAGTTATGAATAAACTGTTATAATAACCTACTAGTTTTAAAAATAACATAGTTGGGTTACATTATTAGATGGTTGAATCTTCTGAACAGCTTTTATCTTTTAAGGATCAGGTGCTATTTCAATTAAGGTAACTATATGTCCTAAGAATGATAAACTTTGCATCCAAAAGTTACACTTTTCTAAGTTTAATCATAAACTGGCTTTTCTGATTTTAATAAAAGTTTGTCATAAATGTTCTAAATATCATCAAAGGTCTTGAAGTATACTATAGTATTATTGAGATAGACTACTACAAATTTCTATGCAATGTTTTGATATACTCTATTCATTAATCATTAAAAAGTTGCAAGTGCATTACATAGTCCAAAGAGCATTATATTAAACTCATATATACCATATTGAGTTACAAATGCAGTCTTTTCTCTATTTGCAGAGTGCATAGCAATTTGCCAATATCTACTTGCAAGGTCAAGTGTAGAGAACCACTTAAATCTTTTTAAAGTATTAAGCATTTCATTAATGTGAGATAAGAGATAGGCATCTTTCTTAGTAATGCTATTAAGTTTACAATAATCAATACAGAATCATAATTTGCTATTTTTCTTTTGAACTAATACAACTAATGAAATCTAGAAACTAGAGGAGGGTTATATAAGTCTACTATTGAGCATTTGTTGAATTTCTTTTTTAATAAATGTCTGTTCTGTAGAAGAAGAAAAGTAAGATTAAGATCAAATAGAAGGTTCTTCTTCTGTATAGATTCAATAAGTTACAAGATTAGTGCATCTTAATTCTGTTGTATCTTGTGCAAAAAGATCTAAAACCTCCATCAGCAGCTGGCTGAATTGTTTTTCTTGTTTAGCTTCTAGAGGTTTAATGTTCAATTTAGATAGTTTTGAACTAATATTATATTCTTTATAGGAAATTATAGTGTCTATTGTAAAAACTTGATACATATTGTTTAGTTCAACAGGTAGTTTTTTATTCTGTCTGAAATGATCTAAAAATTTGACTTTTTTATTCTTAAGCAAGGAAAGCATATTTTTGTTGAGTGGTCTGGGCATCTTGTTGGAACACTTGTAGAAAGGTTTGAGTAAACCTTTCTAACTTTTCTACTTTTGTTAAAGCTGTAAAATAAGTTGATTTTGAGTTTCAACTTGTTGTTGTAGTTGTGCAACTTGTAGTTGCAAGGGGTCTGGTTTTGGTAAAGTTGTATTGGTTTTATTTGCCAAAGAGTCTACTGGTTCTGGTGTAGAAAGTTTATAGATAGGAACTAGTGATAGAGCACAGTTCTGGCAGTATCCTTAATAGGTGTCTAATTCATCTTAATGCTTAACATGTAAGCATTCTTTATAAAGGTCAACAAAAGCACTAATCTGTTAATAAAGGTTAGTAATAACAAGTCAATAGTCAAATTCTGGATGGCTAATATCAAAAGACTCAGCCAATATTTGTTGAAGAAGTTGTTGTTCTTCTTTATCAAGGACAGCTTGTTCAGCTCGTAAGATAAGGTCTATTTCTTCATAGATCCATGGTTAATTAATTTGGTCATTTACTTGAGTTTCAATGCTTCAGTAATAGTAAGATCTGTTTCTTGCAAATAGACTTTAGCAAGACAGACAATATAAGGTTGGTTCATTTTATACTAAAATCTAGCACTTCTGGTTGAATCAGTATAGTGTTTGATTCAGGTTCACAAATTATAGTTAGGGTTGTAGAGAACATCTGTACTGGCTTTGTAAGCATATAAATGTTCAAGTTCATAAAACCATAGTTTCTCTGTAATACTTTCTAAATTATGCATTCTGTTTCTAGATTCAACATGTTTGCATAATTTATATTCAACCAAGATTTTACATTTATCACCTTGAATATAATAGGACTGGCTTCTGGGATCATTATGATTAAGACTTTTGGTAAAAGTCAGTATAGCAACCTTTACAAACAAGAACTTTATCTAATTCTTGTAGGGTTTCTGGTCTTTGAGAGTTCTTACAATAGCAGCAATAATGGGTGCAATAATTGCTATGATAGTATTGTCTTTGGGCTTCAACTTTATTGGGTTGCATTCACATTAGTAGGTCTGATTCTGGTGCTTAAGAGAAGCTAAGAGGCAATCAACAGCAATATGTCCTATTGAGTTGCATTTATAACAAATATTTTTAGAACATTGTTGATAAAGATGTTCAGAGCTTTGACAATTCTTATAAGTTTCTCTTCAAAAGGCTTGCAATTAACAATAGACAACAATATGTTCTTTACAATGACATTGGTTGTAAGTATTTTGAAGGCAGTTAGTGAAAAGATAGTCAAAGAATTTACAGTTGCTATATATACAAGAGAAGGCAGCTTGGATTTGTTATTAAGGTTGGTAGATGGTCATCCTTTGTTGTCTGTTTCTAAGGTAAGTTAAGCAGTATATGCTTTATAAGAAGTAAGAAATTCTTGCTTATAAAGGTTAAGCTCTTTCAGATCAGTTACTGTTAGTTGAGCAGGTAAGGTATGATCACTTTATAGGACATTGGTACTAAAACTTTTTTGTTATTCTACTTGAATGAATAACAATCATTCTTTCTGTTATAACTGGCATCAACTTTCTTGAACCAGTTATTACCAAAAAGGGAGTAAGAGGTAGCAGGAACAACTTTAATAGCAATTGGGATAGTCATTCCTTCAATTTCTATTGAAAGATTCTTAATAATTCCTAGAGGGCATATAGAAGTATCAGTTGCTATAACAATTAGGCTAGTAGAGGCTTGTTCAATTTTGAGTTCTAATTCTTTAACAGTCTTATAAGTGATCATACTAATAGCAGCACTACTATTAATAATAGCTTGATAGAGTTTGTTTTTAAGTTGGATGTTACATTTTACAGAGGTAGTATAAGTAGATAATTGAACTAAATTAGCATTTTTGGCTTTTTCATACAAGTAGGCAGACATAGCTGTATAAATAAAAGAGTTGTCGAAAAACTGTTTCTATTTTTTTGTATTGTAACAAGAGGAGTAGGAGAAGAATCTTTATGGTCTAGATAATTAACATCTCTATAATAGGGTAAGAGTGAATGAAAACTAGTTCTTCTTCTATCACTATTATATGAGTCTGAGTATCTGCTTCTTTCTCTAGAGTTTTCTCTTTTTCTAAAAGGATTTCAATAATAAGATTTGTCATGACTTCAAGAGCAAGACCTTTGGTTGCATCTATTATTTCTTTTATAATTATCTCTTTGATTGGATCATTGTTCAGCTTATCTGGTTCTATATTCAGCAATAAAATATCCTATAGGTCCACAGTAGTAGCAGCAATATGGATCTTTGGCTTAAGGTCTATTAATGTTAGGTGTAGCTGCATAGTTAGCAGATTGAGGTTGAGGTGATTGCTATTGCTGTGCCAAGTTGATATTAAGTTTGGCAATTTGGTCTGTTAGTTGTTTAATAGCTTGGTCTGTTTTTGTAGTAGTGTTGGCAACTATTACATGTCCAGTTTCTTATTGTTTTGCAGTAGTAATAGTAGCATTTTAGGTTAGCAGATTTGCTAGCTTGCACATTGATAGAAAATTTAGTGTGTAGTCCTTAGATAAATAATTGTTTGGTAAAGTCAGCAAGAAAAGTATCACCAGTGTCAACTCATCTTTTTAATTTTCTAAAATAATTGATATTAATATTTACTGTGTCTGGGTCTTGTTTAATATTAAAAAGCTGTTTCTGCCAAATAGCTTTTTGTTTAGACATGTGGAAGAAAGCCTAAAGAGATGTTTAAAGCTTCTATTTTGGTTAACATTATTATCAAAAGCATTTGGAACAAGGTTAAGACTTAACCACCAATCTAATACAATTTTTTTAAGTATACAAAGGTAAGTTCTAATTTTCGAACAGCATCCTACTTGTTAACAGTAGCAGCTTTTTAAAAATTTTTGAGCCATTATTCTGGGTCTGGGTTTCATCACATAAAAGAAGTGTGTTTTCATAAGAGCTTTTTTACTTCTATTTAGAGCATTGGTAAGGTTAGCCATAGCTTGTGCAGCATTTGGTAAAGCTTGTTGTGACATGTTATTAGGTAGGTTAGAAAGGTTATCAAGAATAGATAGGAGTGGAAAAAGAAGTTAAGATTGTGATTAAATAACAATAGGTTGGAATTGGATAGTGATAGATTGAAATTGAGAAAAAGCAAGTTGAGATGAAGGTAAAGAACTATCTTCAAAAGTTTGTTAAGATGAATTAGTAGAAGTGTGATTTAAGCTAAAGGTTTTTGTAAAGTCTACAGAAGTAGTAATATATTTTTCTGTTTCTAAATTGTCAGTAAATAGTAGAAGGATTTGTAAAATCCAGTCAGAAGTGTAATAACTTTCAGAAAGTTCAGTAGGTGTGACTAATTCACTATATAGAGCTAAGCTATTTGCTAAGTTACATAAAAAAAAATATTTTTAATAAAAGTAATATTAGTAGTAGGTAATAGGATAGGACTTTCTAAATTTTCAAGATGTTGACTAAATTTTTCTGGTTCTTCAAAACTAAAACTTAGAGAAGCATTAAGGTGAAGGTCAAAAGTGTTTTGGTATTCAAAAGGTAAAATAAAAAGTTGAAGAGATTAGTATATCTTCTAACTAGAGTTAAAACAATTATTCTAGTATCACCAATGTCTTGTTGGTATCAAACTAAAAATAATATTTTTAATGCAAAGGCAAATTGTAATTTGGTTTGAATATAAGGTAGTAAGAACGATAAAGTTGTCCTAAGTTTGGAAAGAATAATGTTGAGCTGCAAAGTTAGTTTAGTACTAAGTTCAAAATTATTCAAAATCTGAGCAAAGGCTAGTATATTAAGGAAAGTAATACTGAAGACAAGATAAATCTAAATGCTGTGCTTGAAGTATGTCTACTGCAAGGTGAGATCCAGTTAGATGTGCTTGTTAATGGCTTTGGATGTTTTCATTGTAGAGTTTAGCAGTGGTATGAACTATAAAAGAAGAGGTGTTTCTACATTTAAGACTCTGCTAGAATAACTAATTCTCATCTAGGTCTCTTGCTAAGATAACTAATACTTATTTGGGTCTCTTGTCAGAATAATTTTTTTAATATATCTGAGTTTCTTGCCAGAATAACTTTTTCAATACATCTGGATCTCTTGCCAAGATAACTTTTTCAATATGTCCAAGTCTCTTACCAGAATAACTTTTCTAATATATTCAGGAATGTTTTGTTTGAGGTAACTTGTTTTCTCTAAAAATTTAACCTTTCTGCCAGAAGGCACAAAATGTTATAGATAAAAGCCTTCTTAATTTTCTTACTATAATGATAACACAGTATAGAAAATCTCTTATGGATATATGCAATGTCCAAAGGGAAAGTATAGCTTCTGTTAGATGTTGTTAAAAAACTATATTCTTTTCTGAAGCAGTTCAGGAAAGGTAATACAATACTAATAACTTTATTTTATTTCACTAAGAGGGAATAAACCTTGCCTGTAGGAATTATCCTAAAGAAGGAGTATTAATACAGTTTATAGTCAAAAGCTATTTATTAAAGTAATAACAAGAAGGGCTATTCTTAGGTTTCTGTTTCTAAAGGATCCCAAAATGTGTTTACAATATTAAAGAGAAGAAGGGTGTCTGTTGCTTAATCACATTTTGAGAATTTAGTAGAGTTTATATATCTGTAAGCTAAGCAGCTAAGCAACCAAGTAACTAAGTGACTACTTGATTACTAAGTAACTAGAAAGTTCTAGCAACTAATGACTAATGGTTATTAAGTGACTAATTACTAAGTAACTAAGCATTAAGTAGCTAAGTGATTAAGCAACTAAGTGATTACTAATTAACCAAAAAGTTTCAGCAACTACTAGTAATAAAATAATAATACAATAATGAAATAACTAATACTAAATAATAATAATAATGAAATAATAATAATAACTAATAATAATAAAATCATAATAATTTATTTTATAACAATATTACAAAATAATCAACTCAAAGAAAAAAGAAGGCAAAAAGTCAAAAAAGAACTTAAAATAGCTTGTTATAATATTAATAAACTTAAAACTAAAGAATAAAAGTTAGAAAATCTAGCTGAGTAAACAAAAAAAGAAGAATAACAATTTTAGATATTGTGAAGACAAACATGACAGAAAGAAAAGAAAAGTTTCTAATATATAGCCTAAGTATATAGTATAAAGAATTTTGAACTAATGCAATCAAAATAAGAAAAAATAATTAGTTGTAGGAATACTAATAGACAAGTAATAGAAAAAGTATATAGAAGTTGTAAAAAGAAGCAGTAAATATATAATAAAAGTATGAATATACTGCAAACAATTAGAGCTAATAGTAATAAAAATATATATACTATCAAACAATAAATCTGTTAGCAAGAACATATAGCAAAAAGTGGTAAAACTAGTTTCAAAGAAAAAAAGACATATACAAATAATTATACTTTAAGATTTTAATCATACAATAAACAATATATTAAACAGACAATATTTATAAACAACAAGTTATAAAAAATTACCAATATTTAGTTAACTTAAAAAACAAGATTTTGCAGATATATACAGGCCACTAACCAATAAAAAAAAATATACACATAGTCAAACAAAGACACTAAAACAAGAATAAACTATATATAGATATCAGAAATGCTTGTTTTAGGTCTACAGAAAGCTGAAATAAAAGAGACAAAAAAACTAACAAATAGTGACTACAAGATAGTAGTTGTATAAATATAGTTAAAACATATAATAACAAATAACAGCAAGGCAAAAGTCAAGTGTAAAGACTAAACAAGAACAGTCTACTTATATGATAAAATGAGACAAGAAGACTAAGAAGAGTACACAACAGAACTACAAAAGCAACTAAAATAGAAGAAAGCAATAAAACAACTATTAGAAAATAACTTTACTACAAATTGTAATACAAATGCAATAAATAATATATAGGAAGCAATAGAAAGTTCTATACTTGAAGCAGCAAACAAATATATTTCAAAAAAAAAGATTTTAATGCAAAGATAAATAGAAGACAAAGTCTGAAAAAACAACAACAACATAAGTACATTTTAGAGCTATCACAAATAATCAAAAAGAAAAAAACAAAGAAGAATCAAGAGGCAAAAGCAGAAGAGAAAGAAAAAATAAACATTAAACTCAAAGCAATAGAAAGAAAAATAGGAGTAGTGTTAACAGAACTGCATAAATAATAGTCAGAGGCCTGGATAGAAAATATTAAAGGCTGGCAAAGAATATTCAAAGAAAAAAAAAAAAAGAATAAAAGCAACTGCTAAGAAGACAGATTTAAAAAAATACAAATAAAAAACTTAAAATAATCAAAACAGATTAAGATAAAATGATTGTAAGTCTACTTAATAGGCTATACAAGAAATAGTTCTTAACAGATTTATGATACAAGAGGAAAAGAAAAAAGAACTAATAATAAAGTCAAACACAATTAAAGTAAACTTAGAAGATTATTATAAATATTAGTTTAGAAAAAGAAAAATCAAGTTAAAAGAAATATCAGAAGAATAGTAAAAGATATATAAGCCAAAAAGTTGGATCAATGACTTATGATATAATGAATTAAAAAAGAAAATAGATAAAAAAAAATAGAATAAAATACTAAAAAAACTCAAAACAGATACAGCTTCAGGAATATTTGATATAAGCTATATATTAATCAAATATGCAAATAAAGAGATGCAAAAAATCTTCAAAATGTTTGTAAACCTTATATTAAAAAAAAATAAAATATTAAACAAGTAGAAAATAGTACAAATATATTTAATTTCAAAAAATTTTAAATAGAACTATAGTTTAAATAATATAAGACCAATTACATTAATTGAGACTTTTAGAAAAGTAGTTACAAAAGTAATAACAAAAAGATTGGCCAAAGTATTTATAAAAAGATAAATACTTAAAAGACTAAATTATGCAGGTTTGCCAGGCAACTTAACAGAACAACCAATATATATTTTTAAATATAATAATAAAAAAAGCCTAAGAGAAAAACAAAAAAGTATGAATACTGTTGCAAAACATGAAAAAAGCATTTGATCAGTTCTATTAAATAGCCTAGAGTAGGTACTTAAAAAAGTTAAAATATCATAGAAAATAAGAAAATATATAATGAATTTTTTTTCTAAAAGATGGTTAAAAGTTATTACAACATATAGTCTAACAGAAGAAATAACAGCAGAAGACAGAATAGATTAAGACAAAATAATCTTATCTCTAATATGACAGCTTTTTATGACCTATTACTAGA
The DNA here is from genome assembly GCA_910591915.1 of Cetraspora pellucida. NCBI lineage: Eukaryota > Fungi > Glomeromycota > Glomeromycetes > Diversisporales > Gigasporaceae > Cetraspora > Cetraspora pellucida. Next base: position 13,688 of record CAJVQA010004658.1, read on the forward strand.
AAGAATCTAAGATGAATTACTTGGCTATACAATAGAACAGAAAATAGAAAAAAGAACATATAGCAATGCCATTATGAGTTACAGACAAGTTGCAATAGCATATGCAAATAATATTATATAGATTGCAAATAGCAAAAAATAACTATTAAGAATTCTAAAAATTGCAGAAGAATTTTTCAAAGTTAATAATATTAAAATAAATAGATCCAAGTTAAAACTTATAATAATGAATACTAAGCTTAAATAAGAAGAAAGAAAAATTACCTTTGAGCAAAATAAAATAAAAGAAAAACCAAAAAACTGAATTGTAAGATTACTAAGAATTTGGCTAAATAATAAAATAAAAAAGTTATTAGTTAAAAAAAAAGCAAAAAGAATACTTAGTTAAATAGTCAAAGATTTTAGATATAAAAGAATAACAATAAGCCAAATTGTATATATAAGCAATATAGTAATTATCTCAAAATTGAAATATCTACTACAATTAATAAAAATAACAGATAAAAGATTAACAAAATACATTAATCTTTAATATGTTTAGCAAAACACAAATGCAATATAATGTGTATAGCAAATAATTGTATAATAGAACACAAAGACCTTGGCTACTACAAATTACTAAAGCAAGAGATAACAGCAAAACAGATAAGTAGCATATTCTTCTGACTGAATAACAAAACAGCTTGGCAAACTAACAAAACTTAGAATAACTTAGGATTGCCAAACTGCAGATTTAACAGAAGATATATAGAATGCAAGAACAGGGTTAGAGGAAAAGAAATATTAGAAAAACAATCTAGTCTGTCAAACAATAACCAAAGCAAAAGAAATAGGTATAAGCATTAAAGCAAAAAAATGCTTATAGAAAGTATACAGACATGAAAACAAGATAAAGAATATAATAGATACAAAAACATAAAAAGTAAGCAATAACAAAATAAAATAGCTAAGAACTAATCTATCTGAATTAGCTAATAGATGCAAAAGACAAAAAGCTAATCACATAAAGACAGTTCAAAAATCTTCAAACTAGGTTATATAAAAAAAAATCAAAATAGTTTAGTAAATTAAGAAAAAGATGCTAATAACATAAGTAAACAGAGAAGTATATAATTAGTACAAAGTAAACAGTTATAATATGCAAACACTAAAGATTATACTGTATAGACAAAGATATCAAAAGACAAAAGAAGAAAAGAATAGATCATGTATAGGCCAAATAATAACCAATAACTAGGCAAATAGCTAAGAAAAAAAGAAAAAGAAGTTTTAGCTAAATACTAATTAATACAAAAAAAAAATATTCATAGAAATAAGCAAATGCAAAGGCTGTAAGAATACACAAACACAGACAACAGATAGATATAAAAGATGAATATAACAAGATCATAATATAAAAACTATTTTAAAATTAATAATAAAAAAGAACAATAACAGAATAAATATGATAATAGACTAATTAAAAGAAAACAGAACAATAAAGAAATAAAAAAATGAAGAAAGAAAATTAATTAAACTCAAATAAATAAAAGAATTAAAAATAGAAATAATAAGAAAACAAAAATTAGACAATGTGCTCATAGACTGACTAACAAAAATTATATCAAAAAACAAAGAAAAAAATAAAGAAAAATATATTTTTTATATAGATAAAGCATTATACAAAAAAAAGAAGAAAAACAGTATAAGAAAAATGAGTATCAGATGGGTACAAGTAGGAGAAAAAAGCAATTGGCCAGAGGAAAAAGTAGCACTAGGCCTAAAGAAATGACCATTAGCAATATTAGCAAAGCTAGTAGTAATAGAATTGCAATTCTAATAGTACTAGAAGAAAAAAGTATAGAAATCTATACAAATAGCAATGCAGCAATAAGAAACATTAGTAAAGCATTGCAAAATACAAAAGACAAAAAGATTCTTAAAAAGAAAAATGCAATATAAATACTAAATATTACAAAGTTAGTTAAGAAGAAAAATACTAAATTAGAATTAATTAAATTTAAAAGTTACAGTAAAGATAGATGGAATAATAGAGCAGGCTTTCTAATAAAAAGAGAAGTAAGCTGCAAAGAAATAGTCTAAATAGAAAAATTTAAATATGAAAAAATATAATACCTACTAAGTAAAAAAATAAAAGAATAGATATATATCTGCAAGATTTCTTTGTAAAATAATTATAAATATCAGAATAGAAACTAATTAGAAAAATCCAAAATTAATCAGATTTTTGAAATTAGAAACAAAATACACACTTTATAACTGGTCAAGTTTTTGGAAAAAGATGAGTAGAACCAAAAGAGTATATTGTACCTTGAGAAAATTTAGTATAAGAAGAGCTATAGTAATCAAATGCATAATAAATAATTTATCAACACTAGTAGAATTAAATAGAAGAAGACCAGAAGTATACATAATAACAGAATATTGAGTTTGTCAAAATAATGAAAATGAAATCCAAGAATATATAGTAAGCTGTAATGAACAAAGAAACTTGTAAAAATGAATACAAAAAGTTTTAACAGTAACAGCATAAAATAGGCTTAAAAAAAAGAAAAAAACCAGAATTCCAGCACAAATATTATACAAAACACTATTTAAAAAAACAAAAGCAAAAGAAATTATAAACAAAAAATACTAATAAAAGGATTAACTATAGTTAAAGTAGAAGAAAGACTCAAGAAGCTATTAAATAAGCAAGTATCAAAAAAATGTTTAGACATAGTAACAAGAACAGTATAAGATACTTTCTATAATTAAAAATAAAGAGTCTAATGTAAAAAGGTACAAGAGTAAAAAAAAAATTTAATATAACAAATAAAATAAAAAAAAGTACTTAGAAAGAAAAGAACTTAACAAAAAGAAAAGACAAGATAATAAAAAAAAAGAAAAGTAATGATAGTAAAAGAGAAAAAAAAAAAAGAAGAAATAGAAAAAACAAAGTGAAAAAAAAGAAACTTGAAAGACAATTAATATGCTTATCACAGAAGAGATAAGACCCTTTTAGTATAGCTTTAAGTAGTTAGATAAGCAGTTTATCTCTAACTAAGATAGTACAACAAGTTGCACTTAGGTACTATTAGAATAACTGAGTAATGTTAGACTTAGATATTAGGAAATTTTATGTAATTATATATGTATTTAGTTTTAAGAATCTTAATAAAGTACTAGTATAACTGCTTAAAACAAAAAAAAATTATAAAAAATATTTATTATCAAGTTTATATATAATTTTTTAAATAATACTTACTATTCTTAATAGTTTATAATCTATTTTAAATTGTAGATTATTTGTTTTCTTATAATTTAACAAATTATTAAGCTTGAAAGATTGATTATTCAAAAATAGCAAAAGATTACTACTACTATTATTAATGTTGCTATTACTAACAAGGTCATTTGAACCAAATATTATATAATTATTAAATGACTTATTAAACTTAATTGTAATTAAGAGTAGGGGGTAATAGTTTAAAATTATATATAAATCTAATAGTAATTTTTTTTTATATTTAATTTTATAAAAAATTATATTAAGTAAACTAATTTTAATTTATAAAAAAAGTTTGTAG
>CAJVQA010004659.1:0-17255 GCA_910591915.1 Cetraspora pellucida
TATACATTTATATCCAATTGATATACCCATGTATTACTATATTTTCCTACTTGATATTATATAAATAAAAAAAAAAATAATAATAATATTTCTTTATATATATTATACTTTATATAAATGTGTTAAGCTCTTATTTAAGATAATATATTTAAGATTATAAATTATATCTTCAATCTAACTAATTATCAAGAAACAGTTACTATAATACAGATATAATTTTTAAATTTAATCAGAAATAGAATTTGAGTACTAGATTTGCATTTAGAAAATAACAACTCAACTACTATACTAGAATTACTATTCTTATTTATGAGATTAGTTATATAAAAAAATAAATAATATGCATTATAAATACAGAAAAGATGTTTTTAAAAGATAAAAAAAAAAGAATAAGTTCTAATAAATCAAGAAAAAAACAAAAGATACAAGTCTAATAATTAAAAAAATTATTGCAAATATATTAAAAAAGATCTAATAAAGCATTAAAAAATAAACTCAAGTTTAAAACAATAAGTTCAAAAATGTTGAAATGCAAAAAATATAATCTAGACCAAAACTTAGAATAAAAACTTTCCAAGATATAAGAATAAAATAAAATTTTAAAGATTCTTATTAATATTCATAATAAAGCAAAAAACAAGATGTTAAAATTAAGCTATAAAATAATAAGTTACTTATAAAAAAAAATAGTATTGAAAAAAATAAAAAAAAAACTAAAAATAATACAATATCTAGATTTAGAAATAAAATTATATAAAAACAACTAATAAGTTTGAAGATAAAAGAAGAGCTTATTTTAAAGAAAACAAAACTAAGCAAAATTATAAGAAGATTCAATTTTTTATATAATAAATTATTAAAAAGATAATAAAAAAACAAGCTCTAATTAAATAGATATAGGATAGTTACAAGTAAACTCAAAAAAAAACTAAATAAAGATTTTTTAGAATATAAAACTAATATATAAAAAACCAAGTTTATGATAGCCAGACTTAACATACAGAGCTGACTATAGCACTCTTCACAGCTGTGAGAGCTAAGCATATAGTAATTAAATCTACAGAAAAAACCATAATTTCTTTGAACTTTATTGCATCATCTCATTTCAAGAAAACATCACAAGACTCAACCTACAATATACTAGCAAATCCAGACTTATGTTATAATAAATAGTTAGATCACCAAGACCTATCTTTACTCCTACATCCACAACCTCTTTACTTTTTTCTTAAACATATACATCCTTACAATTTCATATCACACAATCTTTACAACTTCATATTGGCAATATCAATTAAACTAGACTATAGTAAGTATTATATACACTTATTAGATAAATTCAAACTCTTATCTGACTATTTTATTTTACAATAATTTAGTTATAGATATTATTTATTAATTTCTATTTTTTTTAAATTTTTTTCAGTGCTTAATAATTTACAATGTATCAAACCTGTTATTAAGAATAATATTTTAGCTTATATTTATACACAACTAGTAAAAACTGTTTTATTTGGTTATGATAATATTATTATTAATAATGAACATTTTGGCTTTATACAACTCTACATATACTATAATAAATTCTTAGCTTATAATTATCTCTTATTACTTTTATATTTACAAACTATTATCTTTTTTTTATAACATATTCATAGTTTTGATTATTTGCTAAGCAATACTTGTGGCTATACTATAACTATCTTTATTAAAAATAATTACAATAAAGCTTATATTTATCTCTTATCTGAATCTAAACCTCTACTAAATTATTTTATTCTACCACTTCAAGCTATTTGGCATTATCTAAACATTTTACTAAAATTAAATACAATATAAGATAATTCTCTTAACAAATCAATATACAATAATATTCACACCAAACTTACTATCTTCTACAATTTCAATACCATTATAATAATTTTTACTCTTTTCTATTATTGCACCATCATTTTCAACATTGCTACCACTTTTAACACAAATCTTTATAATTATGCAAAACTTGTATAACCTTTATTTAAACATTGCTATACATAATGTTAGAGGATTTAATACAATTACTAAAACAAAAGCTTGGCAAAACTACTGTCTTTATAACAATATCAATATTGTCTATATTACTAAAACAAAAATTGCCAACACTACTAACCTTCACTTTTTAACAATAACCTGTTTACCTACTTTTGGGCAAATTCTGAAAATTCTACAGAAGATGCTGCTATTATATTTCGCAACTACCTTCAACCACACATATATAACTGCCAAACATATTTTGAAGGAGCAATAGCTTTAGACCTGTTTTTTAAAAATAAATTATATTCTGCATTATATTAGTTTATTTCTCTTTTACTAATATACATTGATGTAATAAAACACAGGAAACAGTTATTTTATAAATCTAACAAGCCTACTAACTAAATTTTCATTAATTATTCTTAGTAACTTCAATACACATGATGATATTTGTAGTTTATCATCTAAATTTTAACTTACTAACTACCTTCATCAAGCCAACATATATGACCTCAGTGCATATATTAATAACAAACACTACATATAATTAAACAATATTAGTCAAAGCTGCATTGATTACATATAAACTGATTCATTTAATATACAGTTCTTTCTTTCTTATAATCTTAATAATAGTAACAACTTTATACTAAGTGATCACTCTATTCTTCTTTCTTCATGATCCTTTACTAATGCATTTAGTAAACTTCTATGCTATCATACTGGCATTAGTCATAAAATTTTTAATTACAATGTCATGTTATCAAAAAATTGACAGAATTTTCTAATTTGCTTTCTTAAAAACTTAATTTATATAATATTCTACTTGATTATAATACTAATAAAAGCATAGAAACTACTTGGCATAAAATTGAACACTTAATTATTCATACTGCTATATACTTAATTCCTAACAAAAAATCTTACAAACACAGTTATAATCACAAGTACTAGCCTTATAGCACCACATTTTACCTTTCACTTAAATAACTTGGACATTTAATCAAAATTGTTAAAGATTAAAATAATAATTTAAATATTAACTTAATTAATTTCAAGATTAAAAATATAAATATTAAATCTAATTATAATTTTCAAATCTTATCTTTTAACCAATAGCCAGAACTCAAACAATGGACTTAACATGTACAAATATTTGAAAATAGCTTTATTATGCATGCCATCTTGAAAACTTCTTACTACTCTGATGACAAATTCAACAAGATACTAAAAAAAGATATGAAACTCTCTTTACATATTTCAAACAAGCCTTAAACAGCATTCTCAATCATTGCAAATCCTCTATTTATTTCTCAAATATTAAACTTCCTAACTAACTTGTTACAAACCATATCTTATAAACAACATATACAATCTTATTTTCTTAACTGAACAGTTTATTAACTAATTAACCAAAACCTATTTATAATTTTTGATTTACACAATATTAATTATAAGCACATATTGACATTCAATGATACAACACTTTTATCACTCTCATTACAGAAAAAGAAGTGCTCCAAACTATAACAAAACTTCCTAATGAGAAAGCCTGTAGTTCTATAGATATTAGTTATAAAATGCTTAAATATGAAGTGCTGTCTGTATTAAAGCCATAACTTCTCTATTTAATTACTGCTTTAACTTAGGCCAAACTCCAAACAATGGAAGTATAGCAGAATATATTCTATTTCAAAGTGCAATACATTTGATAAAAATCTTAACTTTACTCATTCTATAAGCCTAATTGAATATACTCATAAAGTCTATACAAAGATTATTACAAACAGAATCAGCACAATATTCTCATAACATCCAATTCTTTCATCATACAATTATGTTACTCTACTGAACAATAGTATCTTAATACCTATACACATATTCAACAACCTTACTGAAGATGCATTATATAATCAAAACGGGTACATGTCATTTCACTAACAATCAATTCACTGACATCCCATTTCACCAACAATCAATTTGCCGACAAGTTTATTTCACCGACAACTATTTCACTGACAGCCCATTTCACTGACAAGATTTTTTTTAAAGTTGCACTAACATTAACTCTAATTCCAACTGATCCTAATGAAAATGACCAGAATTACTTTGTTGGTGAGATGACTGTTGGTGAAATGACTGTCGGTGAAATAAACTTGTCAGTGAATTGACTGTCGGTGAAATAGGCTGTCATTGAAGTGATTGTCGACGAAATGAGTACCATCTATCAAAACTAATCTGGCTTCTATTTCTAAATATAAGCAAAGCTTATAATTCAGTTAACTTTGATTTTTTTAAACATTCTTTGCAGCATCTTGCTCTTTCTTCTATTATCACCAACATTATTATTAATCTACTTACTAACTAACAAATCAAATTATTACAAATCTTGGCCTTATTTCTTTATATCTGTACTTAATAGTATTAATTAGAGAGAAACTATTACTTCTCTTCTATAAAGAATATACTATAATCTACTTATTTTATATATTTACAATAATTTTAATAAATATAACACTAAAGTTTTTTAGCTAAACAATCTCAAAAACTAAACATTTAACAAACTTGAATCTCATTGCTTTGTTCCTGCTTGTATGGATGACACTTTATAGGTTTCTTTCTTATAGCAAGAACTTTTACAAATCCTATTGATAGAAGAATCTTTTTATAACATGACTAACATTTAAATTAATCCTACTAAATCAATATTTACAACTAATAATTCTTCAACTAACTATAGTCTTATTACTTATAACAATCATTTATTTAACCTTTATTCTTCAAATGAACTATTTAAGTTTTTAGAATGCTGGTTTACATTTAACACAATTATTATTCCTATAATTAAATACTGCATTCACAACATTGTTTTTAGTCAGAATATATGAAATAAAATTCTTATTAACTATATTGGACTTGTTAAAAACAAAGCTAAACTCAGTTGTACAATTTCTACTAGCACAATACTTTATTTTCAACTATATAATATTTAAAATATATGAGATATTTAACTTCAACACCATATAGCAAACTATACCAAAAGACTTAACTCTTCTAATCTTTTTCATATTAATACTCATATTTATCTCTAACAACTTCAAAATAATCTTTGGTTATCTACTAACATCATAATATACAATAATTCTATTATTAATAGACTAAACAAACACACTACTATTACAAAGTAGATTTTTAGCATAGCATAGTATATTATATTATTAGTAGTTATTATATATTTATTATTATATTTTATATTATATTTATTATTAGTTATTAGTATAGTTATATTATAGTATATAGTAATTAAATAATAGGATCTTAATTGGCTGTTAAAAGTATAATACAGACACATGATATTGAGTAACATCTATGATATTACTATTGTCTTATAAACCCCAAATATCCCTACACAAGTTTCATGTATTCTAGTACAATTTACTGTACCAAATACTATAGTACAAGAATTCCAAATATTCTCAACACAATTTCCAAGTGTTACTGCACAATGTCAAGTATTTCTAACAGAATCCTTAAGTATCTCTGCACAATTTCAACTGTTCTTGCACAGACTCAAGTATCTTGACACAAGCTTCAAGTGTTTTAAGTACAAATAACAAATACATATAAACATTGTTCTAACTATCATTGTACAAACTTTACTTGCCTCTGCACAATTCTCACTGCTTCAAGTACTGTATTAAGAGATGTTACTCAAACACCTACTACCTTTATTAGGTAAAAAGATATATAAAGGGTACCTTTTTCTTTTTTCTGCCAATTTTAAGTTTTTATACTTCAACTCAAATATAATGACCTTTTAATTATAATGTATAATATTTCCCCTCTAGGATAATTCTTACAGGCAAGGTTGTTACTATGTGTGTTGTTAACAAAAAATTAATCTATATACTGTTATTATCTTAAACTATTTGCCTGCTGCTGTGTAGTAAAATGAACTACTACACCTTCATTCTATATATATTTGCAATAATCAATCACTATACCAGATGATCTTGTTACTTAGTTGTATTGTACCAAGAAGACTACAATTCTATAACATTACTAATTTCAAAATAATTTAACTTTTTAAACATCTTAGTATTATATTTACTTCTAATCCAATTTATAACATTCTATATACTATTTAACAAGACTTTATCTCATTAGAATCTTTGTTCTTCCCATATTCAAAATACTTAATCTTTAAAAAACAACTTAAACATTATGGTATTCTATATCTTGATCAACTTATTATATTTGATAATTCATATTTATTAGACTAGAAACATATTTTTTTTTATATATATAAGAGCCTAAAAGTCAAACAGCTATTTTGGTTTACTTATTTAGAAAATGAAGTTACAAGCCATTCTTACAATCACAAACTTTACCAACATTTACACTTATCTAACACAAATTACTACAGTTATACAACTAGATACTTCTTATCATATAAAAAACCATGGCTCATTACTATTCTTAATAACCAAATTATTACTAGAAAAGTTAGAAGGCAACCTTTAGCATTTGAATCCATTCTTATTACCTACTGGCAATGTAATATTGAATTATAATTTACTTGAATTTATCCTTTTCTATTTATTTAGTCTTATATATGCTCTGGCTATTCTTTAAACTTTCAAACAATTGCTAACAAATGTACAATTGTTATTTTTACCAATCTCTCAACTTGATTTTTGGATCAAGTTAACATTTATGACAAAACTCTTAATTTTAATGCTAATTATCTTGATTTTATATATTTTATTGCAATTCAGCATCCTATTCAAATTCTAGACCTTTCAAATATTACTATTTCTACTAACCAATTTCTGTAATTTTTGAACCTAGTTTACTCATATATAATCTTTAACAAATAGCTAACTATAATGCTAATCTATTAGAACTTTACTTTTATATAGTAGCTCTGTTATTAATTTGAATACTTTATAATGTTCTATAGGTATTGGATAAGCCTAAATCTCTAATAACTCTATATTATATACATTTCGAATTTAAACAAAACTCTGGCCTTATTTATTCAAGACTAAACTTACTGTCATTCTATTTACTCTTATTATTGCTTCTAGAAATAGTACTATAAACATATATACAGATTCTTAATTTATAGTTTCTAAATATTAAAACATTTTAACTTTTTCTACAATCTTATTTTATACATATACATCATACTTTTTACTATAAAACTTACTAATTAACTTTGTTAACTCATACAAAATTCAAATTATTTTTTACAAAATTATTATACATTAAAACAATACATATAATTACCTCACTGACCAATAGTACAAAATTATTACAACTTAGCATATCTAACTTTTATATCTTACAATATCTATAATTCATTTTATATTCTAAATCTTGAAAACTTCCCTTTAGAATTATTTACTTATAACAGTATTTATACAATTTATCATATATATATTTATGCACTATGGACTATACAAAACTGGGTTCAAAAATGGAACAAAATTTTTAACCAAATTAATTGACAAACCACTTGACTATACATTAACAATAATTAAAAAATCTTAAACTTTTCACATAGCTTTCAATCTTTTGCTCTTAAATCTTTTAGAATTAAAATTTTATTCAATGACCTTCCTACTTTATACATTCTTTATAAATATTATTACTTATACCCACCAACTTGTTATCAATGCTATGAAACCAATTCTTATTTTTATTGGATAATATATTTATCTGACTAGTTGTTATACAATCTTATTGATAGTTCTTTACAACATCATTAGTCTTTTCAACCTTATTAGACTTAATGTACATGAAATTATCTCTACTATCTCAAATTTATTATCCAAAAAACTAATTACAACACTTGTTATTAAATTTTTACTTCATCTTAACCAACAAATATATTATAAAAGTTGGATTTCTTACTGTGTTTCAAGATCAACATCTCATTCTTCTATTTTCAACTTATTCTCAAATTTCACTTTATATTCACCTCAATCTTTTCTTTTTAATTCAATTTGCTTTAAAATTAACTCTTGATATATACAATAGATTAAATACCAAACTAACCTCTCATATATAATCACTAACAATCAAATCTAGGTGAGCCTTGGTCACTCCTGTTGGTTTAGGTCGCAAATAAACTAATCTGAGCTTCTACCCTTTTTATAATATTTTTAATAGTAAATTTATACTTTATGTAAAAATTTCAAATAAATGTCTAATAAAGATAGAGGCATGGCCTCACCATTAATATTAAAAAAAAAAATATGAAACTAATTCTATGTTAGATTAATAAATTATGGAATTCTTGTTAGGTTTGCATTATGTCTAAACTAAAGCAAGTAATGATATTTGTAATTGTCTCTAAAATAATATTGAAAAGAGTTGTTAAGCTGGGGCAAAGTAACCAGTATAGCTAGTGTTCTGAAGTATAGCAGATAATGCAGTTATTGTTATTGAAGTATATAGGCTCTGCCAGTTTCGCTGGTTTTGCCATTTTAATTTTTTTTTTGGCATAAATCTCTAGGTTTTGCCTAACAATACTAATGACTTCCATAAATTCACTTTTTCTTATTGTTCTATAAGTTCACGTCATTAAAGCTTGGTCTCAAGAGCGTTCACTTATAGAGGTTTTACTGTATATACTATAAAACTTGATATAATTTAGGATACAAGATATTTAAATTCATAACAGATATACCAAATATAAGAGATTATAAAGATCTATAAGCTAAATATGAGCGTGCACTTGTGGAGGTGTTACTGTATATACTATTAAAATTAGATACAAATTAGAATACAAATATGTTTAAAATATATTTAAATATAAAGATCTATAACCTAAATATTATTAATTTGAAAATTATATTTGTAAAATAGTAAAAGAAGCAAAGAATATAGTTTAGCTAGATATAGTAAACTATATACATTTGTAAATAACCGAATAAATGATTCATCAAATCAAACGATAGTTTTTATTTAATGAAGCGAATAAAAACAGGTTTTGCATCAATGAGACTATATTGATCTTACTGTGCCAACACTAGGAAAATGCCAAGATATTCATCAGTGACGAAATTAACATTCGTCAAATTTGAGTTTGGAAAGAAGGCCCTTCACTAAGCCGTCTCGAGTGATTATAAGAAAAGAAGGTTAGTGTCCTTCACATGAATTAGCATATTTAAACGCACACTGACATATCAGTAAAAGTGATTAATTACTCTGAGTACAGGATAACATATTTAGACAAATTTAAACAATCATTGACATCATATGGACTAAGAATTATAAATTAGTCTTACTATTATTATATAATTTCCAAATAAAAATTGTGGATCTATTTGTATGGCAAGCTCCATAATTAGTTTTGTTCAAGTTACTATATCTACATACGTACTCGTACAATACTACAATTAAACTTTATCAATTATCCTGTTCCTTTTATTTTATTGAATTTGTTTTCTATCCTTATTCTAAATTTACTAGAGTTTTTAAATTCTTTCACCATGAATTTTGTAGAACTCAATCCACCGTTAGGTTCGAACCTAATGCGATACATGCTAGAGCCGTTTACATTATCTCTATCATTAAAAATAGATAAATGCATTACACAAAACTTGCCTTTGCCTCTGGATTTGTCAAGCCAGGATTTACAGAGTAAATTGTGCTCTGTAGTTCCTAGCATATTAACTGCTCAAATTTGGACCAATTCGATTGATAAATATTCACCTGAAGGAAAATGGCACGAGATAGATATGTGTGTACATATTGTCTCTTTTGATGAAAAAAGCTCTCTTGATTTAAAAGCACTTACGACTACCAAATTTTGGATTGTTAACTTTCAAGGTGCTATCTTACCAACTGCTACTGGTAGATTCGAGTACACAGTCCGTTGGAAAAGTCAAAACAACGATTGGAATTGGGCGAGTCGATACGGAAATAATGGGTCATTTAATGTTAAGCCACCCTCACCTGAGTCTCCATGGACACATGGTCCTCGAGCTGTCGAAATTGAACCTGATTTATATGTTGGAAATTATTTTGCAGCAAGTAGGGCAAAAAATATGGGATTCCAAGCTGTTTTGACTGTGGCAAAAGAATTGGAACTACCCTCAGAAACCTTGGAGGGCATTGAACATTTGAAAATTCCTTTGGAAGATGGTGCAAATAATAGAATACCGGACGATGCTATTATCATTTGTGTGAAATGGATTCAGAAACAATTAGACAATAAACGGAAAATACTTGTCCATTGTCGGGCTGGAATTGGGCGTTCGGGATCAATAGGAATTGCATACATTTATTTTCATAATTCAACGCTTTCTTATAAACAAGCGTTGCAACAAGCTTGGTCAAAGAAGCCTGATATATATCCACACGTTGGGTTACAACAATCTTTAGAAAGATTATATCCAAGGCTTTACCAGGTCGAATCAGATAATTAATTTAGAACTTAATTTTTTTTGATATTGACGTAGAGATTAATACTTTTGTTGAGGTTGTACATTGAAATAATTTATTCAACACCAGAATATAATTGATAACAATTGGATCTAAATTTTATTCAGCAAAATCACAAAAAATTTACACACTTGCTATAATAAATGGTTTATGTTTAGAATTCTTTATAAATTTTAATTAAACCGAAATTTTGTTCATAACAGTTTTTATAATATAACGAGGTTCAAAGATATATAAAATAAAAATTTTAAAATAGACAAAGATAGTACATTCTCTTTTAATGCCAGGTTAATCCCCTTAAAGCCAATTTAATATTTTAATATTTAAATAGCGTTATTGTATGGGATTTTATTTAATGTTACAAATCGTAAAATTTTTCATTTTTCAATCGGTTAGGAACATGCCATTAATTACATGCTTTTTACCACGGATACATGGTCAGCTAGGTGATCACCAGTGTTGTCATTCTATTGATTTATTAAATAAAAATTAAGCCATCAATAGAATAAATTTTCTATTGGTTTTATTGATTTTATTAAAAATTCTATTAAGTTGACAATAAAAAGACTATTGATATAATTCTTGCATGTAATTTTTATTTTGTAGTTTACAATCTTAGTATATCTTAGTATATAGTATATTAATATGTACAACTAAAATTACTAATAAAGATATGAGCAAGGCCTCACCTTAATACCAAAAAAAAAAATTAATAGAGCAATAGAATCAATAGAATTGCTTCTATTGTTCTATTTATAAATAAAACAATTACTTTTTAAAAAAACATAAAATTTAATTTTCATAAATAAATAATTGTTGTATTATGTAGTTTATTTAATGTTTTGACAAAAAAAAATCCACCTATTACTATACTTTTAGGTAGAATTTAAGTTTTTTAACCAGTAGAATGTAACTATAATTGTTGTTCTGTAATAATTATAATTTTGCTATTTATTAAGATAATTATATATATATACAATATTAAAATTTTCTTATTAAATATTTACTGTTATTAGTAATTTATTTCTACAAACTGCTATATATTAAAAAAATAGGAACCTTTATAATTCTCAAGCATAAAATTTTGTTTTTATGTAGAAAGATGAATAATTACAACTCAACTCTTGATAAATTTTTAAAATGCAGTATACTAGTATTATCTTTTTTTTTTTTTTTTTTTTTTTTTTTTAAATATTAACCATGAGGCTATGCTTTTAATTTTATTAAAATTCAATTGAAGTTTTTACAAAAAAAAGCTTGCTTTTAAATTACATTTGAAGAATAAAGACTCAGCATATAATCTGCAACCTAAACTTAAAAAGTGGTCAAGCTCATCTAGATTTGGGTTTGGGTAATAATATAAAAGAGATGGGTATGGTATTTAATCCATTGGATAATCCAAAGATCAATTTTAATAATAATTTTAGTATTAAAATGAAAGGTAAAGTTAAACTAAAAGAATGACTATGAGTTGAGTTAATAGAGAGTGTAGTTTGGAATTATGCAGAGCATAAAATACAGTATGGAATCCATATTTGTTTGTATATTTGTTGGTTTAAATAAAGAAGAAGTTTGATAGAAAGAGTAGAACAGTACGATAAGAAATAGAAGCATTGTGAATAGTAGAGATAAGATCAATAGGAACTAAACCAGATAGGGTAGAAATAAGAGAAGGTATATATAGAGAGTTATGCAGTTTGAAATTGTCAAGAATGAGAATTTTAGTATGTAAATCAGAGACAAGATTAACAGACATATTGAGATTAGTAGTATTTAAAATACTATTAAGAAAATTAAAGATAAAGTGATAGATAGTTTGGGTTGATGGACAGGTAACCCAATGAAGTGGAGAGCTAGTTTGATTATATTAATAACAGAAAAAAGGAAATAAAGGATTGCATTTATGAAGAATATGAGAAACAGATAGTTCATCTATAAAAATTTTAATTCAGAAAGTTTTCAGAGTAAATAAGTAAAAACTGTAGCCAAAATAAGAGATTTTTTGATTATTATTAATATAAAGTCATATAGCTTTTTAGTTAATATCAGATGCAATGTTAGGTCATTGTTAAAAACAATGTTGAGATATTCAAAGTGTTATAATATGGGCTTGGCATATAGTTTAAATAGAGTGTCAAATAAAAATTTTAATAGAAAATTCATCAATAAAAGAAGTATAATTGAGGTTATAAGGATTATTAGTTAAGAATATTAGATAAGATAATATTTGGTGATTACAAGTAAGTTGGTTAGCAAGATTGTTAAATGAATCATTTTAGTGTGCAGTAACTTTGTGAAAAATAAGTTGAATTTCATGAGCCTTAATAAAATTGATAAGTGTTTGTCAGATAGAAAAATATAAAGTATAAGTATGAGAAAAATTAGATGTTAATTGGCAGATATTATAATATTTGAAAATTGCTGATTGTAAGTTAGTAAATATGTGAACAGAGTAGTGTCTAGAAGTAACAATAATTACTAAGAGAATAGTAAAAATTTTAGTTTTGAAAGAGTATAGCCACAGTTTAATTTGTGTCTAAAATAAATTAATAGTTGTAGAGTTATTAACTTGAACCCAATCTATATTTATAGAGCATTGTGAAGTATCAAGATTAATAACAGAACTATTAGTATAAAATGAGATAAATGATAGATTGTAATTTGAGTTAGTAATAGTCTGAAGGTTATTAACAAATTGGCATGTTTCAAAAATAGAAAGTAGTTGTTATAGATTAATTGTGAATAAAGGTAAAGATGGAATATGTAAAGAATATCAAAAAGCAACAGAATATGCAATATCAAGAAAGTTTGCATGAAGGTTGAGAGTTTTGTCAGGATTGATATAGCAAAGTAGCTTAGTAGCCAAGTTAGTAGAAATAAAGATAGTACATTTGTTAGTAATTGTGTTTGAATTGAGATGGCATTCAGTACATAATGTAGTAGTAGAAGAAGAAGTAGGATAGAGATTAGAAAACTGAAACTGAAATGAGCAGTGTCAGTAGTTAATGAGAGTAAGACCAATAGGTGTATTATGCCTTCTGGCCTTGTCAATAATTATTTGGTTATTAAGAACAATAAGTAATCTAGGTTTAGTATTAGAGACAAAGTGACTAGCAAAATAGCAAAAGTAGTTTGTAAAAGATAGGTTATAATAATCATATAGAGTGCATTGGTAAGAGTGGCTTGTAGTAGTGTCCTTAAGGATAGTAAACCATTGTGGTATAACACCTTTTGGAATTCTATTAAGTCTGGGTGAAATGTGTTGCCAGTGCAGTAGATATGAGTTATTATGCATAGTGAGTTGGTTCAGAAAAAGATGTTTATAGTATCTGAGTTGTTTTTTAAAGATGAGGTATTTTGGATTAAAAGAAAGAAGAGATTTAAGAGATATGGTTCCATTATTTAGAGTGTATAGAATGTTGTAGATTTAGCTAGTTGAAAAAATTCAGCCTATATGTCTAATAAGTTGTATTATTTTAAAGTTTGTGATTAATCGATTGGGTCTATCAATGATTGGTTTAAAATGAAGAAAAATATTGATAAGAGACCAAAGGTTGTTTTGAAATGTTGAATATATATATGAGTAGATGTATCTAGTAGATCAGGATTATTAAGTTGTTTAAGAAAATTGGGAATATGGTGTTGTAGTTGGATATTCCAGATATGTTTAATGTTGTAGATATAAAGATGTAATAGAGTACTGAATAATATTGTACAGCAAAGTTTAGCTTTGAGCTTAACAAGACCAATGTGTTGAGTAAAAATTTTGTTACAAGTGGATTGGTTGATAACAATATTATGTAGGCAGTATTCAATAGTAGGAATAATAACTGTATTGATAATGTAGTAAGCATATGAATCAGTTATATACTTGTTTTTGTAATTTAAATAAATTGAGAGGATTCTGAGATAATTAATTTTGTTTGTTTAGATTGTTTGTTATCTAAGATAAACCAGCAACCTAAAAATTTAAAGGATTATTTGAAAGAATGAAGTGGAAATAGATAGTTATTATAAGAGATAGAAGTGTAGTAGGATGAAGGGTTATTAGTAACCAAAATAGATTTTGAAGGATTAACTTGAATGTTTGCTCTAGCATAAAATGATTCAGCTATAGATAGTATATAAGATAACTTAGTTTGTGAAAAAGCAATTCAGAGAGTATCATCCATATATGCTAGGACAGACTATTGTTTTTGTAACAAATTAGTGGTTTGAAGTTTGAAGTTGGTGGTCTAAGTAGATTGTAAAGTATATCCAGAAACTTTTGAGTATATGTATGAAATAAGTGAATCATAGTAAATATACCATAATAAAGATGTAATTGTTTTACCTTAGTCAATACTATTATGAACTAGATAAGAGAAAATAAGACCAAGATTGATAATAACTTGGTTGTGATGATTAGTAAAAAGATCAGTAAGAATGTTAATGATAGATAAAGGAAGTAAGAGGTGAAAAAGTGAATGTTTAAAAATAGCAAAGTTTATAGAATCATATGCTTTGCTCATATCTTGTGAGAGTAACCAAATGTCTTTGTGCTTACAAATAGTATCTTCAATAAAATTATTAAGAATATGAATAGGAATTGAAGTACTATTATTGAAAAGTATGACATAGTTAAAAAGTAAGAGAATAGGATTTGAGAAAAATATAGAACTAAGTCAGTTTGTAAGAATTTTTGTGTAAAGTTTGCAAATATGTTTAATGAAACTAATAGATTATATAAGATTAAGGTTATCATTAAAGGTGTTGTGTTTAGGAATAGGATAAATTCTACTATGTTTCCAATTGTTTAGGAATTCTGTTGTCAAGAAGACAATAGTTAAAAGAGCAATAATAGCAGAAATGCATTGGGGACTAATATGTTTGAGTATTTTATAGCTAATGCCTGTAGGACTACAAACTTTGTTATTAGGTAGTTGTAAGAGGATTTGAAGAAGTTCTTCATTAGTAATAGAAGTGTTGAGAAAATAATACCAATTTGGATTAATGTAAGGAAGTAGAAGGTATTAATGTTTCTAGAAATTATTAAAAAGAGGTTTATTAATAGGTCTAAGTGCAGTCTAATCATGAAAATAAGATTGAACATGTTGTTTAATAAGTGATAGATCAGTAATAAGTTGGTTTAGCAATTTTATATTTAAAAGATGGACAGGTTAATGATAGCGATTAAGAATACTATTAATAGTCTGAATAGAATGTGTTGTAAGAATAACACATCTTTTGTCAGTGACTTTATTAATTTGTTGTCGAAGTAAAAGAGAGTTTTCAAGATGACAAACATAGTAAAGTTGTTTTCAAATGGAGTATACATGTTGAAGTCATAGTTGAGTATAGGAGAGGTTGGTGGAGATAAGTAATTGAAGATCACATTGTAACTGTTTATTAATTTGAGAGATTTTTTGATTAATACTTGAAATGCTAGAAGATTGAGTAAGTTTTTTAACAAGTTTAATAATATGTCCAAGTCTTTTTAAGAGAAAGATGTAGTAGAGTACTGTGGAGTGTATATTGGTAATTATAACAACATTTATAAGAGATTTTGTTATGAATTGTATGAATAGCAGTATAGATGATAGAGAATTAAATTTTGTGCCAAGAAGTTTTAATACTTTCATTATTAGTACTGTTAATAGAAGTTTTGTGTAATGAAAGTTGTTGAGTTAAAGTATCAGCAAAGGAGTTCCAGTCTTCTGTAGTCATCATTTTATAATTGAATATGTGACAACTAATTCTAGTATGTTTTTATAAAGATTTACTATAGGCATGTAGGAATGTTCAAATGGATATAAGAATCAAGTGATTACTTGAGATAGAGGTTTGACTGTTGTCAAAACTGTAAAAGAGAAGAAATTGTATATTAAATTGGTCAGTCCAAATGTAGTTAATGCAATTTCTACTAGTATTGTTAGACCAAGTAAAGTGTTTGTTATTAAAGTAGACTTTAATATTATATATATTGGAGTGATTAAAAAAGTTAATAAGTTTATATTTGGAAGAGAAACTGTAAATATGATCCTGTATATTAAAGTTACCAAGAATAATAGGATGAAGGTGAAGTTGAGAAGCTTGTTGAATCCAGTTGATTACTGTATTTTAAGTTTGGTGCAGATAGTTATATTAGTAGATGAGAGATATACTAAGATAATATAAAGTTTGACATTGCTTCAAAAGAAAATATCAAGTGCAATAGCTCCTCTAGGTGAGTATAAATGTTATAAATATGAGGTTTAAGATAATTACAGAACATGATGGCTATTTCTTCTACAAAAATAGAAGAGTTCGACCAGTAGTAGGTAAAGAAATTGTTGTTGCAGAAAAAAGGTTAGTTTTGTCAGAAATTTTTGTTTTAGTAATACTGACAATAGTAATATTATTATTGAGACAGTAATCTTGTTAGGCTTCTTTTTTTGTTGAATCATTAAAGCCTTTAACATTGTGTATAGCAATAATTAGATTAAGATAATGAAAACTTGAGTTAAGATAGTAAAATGATCTTTTAAAATTGTCTTTTACAGGATCGATTATGATATGCATAGCTTTTACAGCTATGCAAGATACCATAGTCTGCTCTGTACATTGGGTCTAACCAATATTAACATAACCTTCCACATAAATAGGCTTGTCCATTTGACTATTTATTTCATTTTCCTTATTAACTACTGTGGTTGTATCTTTTAATAAGATGGTGGCTGCTTTTATTTATTTTTTTTTTTAAATATTAACGGTGAGGCCATGCCTTTAACTTTATTGAAATTCAATTGAAGTTTTTACAAAGAAAA
>CAJVQA010004660.1:0-17251 GCA_910591915.1 Cetraspora pellucida
TTCCAAGAGAGTTTTGAAGTATTTTAACTGTATAATTGTCAGTTTTAAACTATTTATAGTGTATAATATATCAAAATAACAGCAAAAATGAACTGAACAAGTTTGTTTTATGTAATAACTATAATTTATTTAATAAACTTTTGAGTTTTTGCAGAAAGAAAAAAATTACAAAGTTTAGTTATATTCCAGTAATAAAAGCCTTTGAGGATATAAAACTAAACTGTCTATATATAAAATTCTGTTAAAAACAATTTTATTTAGATAGCCAAAGTAGGTTTACTTAATAAAAAATTAAGAAAAGAGTAATTATGTTTAGAAAAAATTTGGTATAAGTGATCATTAAGAAGAGTTAATAATTTGCATTTTAATCATATAATAAAAGATGATCTTTTAATATAAATATAAAGATTTAACTTAGGTTTTAAAATTAGCTTCTAAAAGTGAATATTTAGCATGCTCACCAATATTTAATTGTCTAATACAAGATGGTGTATTTTTTAATTTCTGATTTTTTTTATTCATTCTCACAATTATTTCATAGTTATATTAAATCCTTCTGCAATGCTTTATTTGCTAACTGTGAGATTTTTCAAGATATATAACAATTACCAATTTTTTATAAGCATTTCAACTTCTCTTTTTTTTTTAGTAATGTTTGCTTGTTTTAAAATTGTTCTATTACATCTTATTTTTTAATACTTAAATATATGTTAATTTATTGTTTCATATTAATACCTTTACACTAATCTTAATATTACTTTTTTCACTAAAGACTTAAAATACAATAGAAGTTTAATATATGATAATTTTTGAACTTTGTTATTTATATATAAAAATAATAAAATAAATTTTATATACATCAAGAAAGTTTTTAAAGATGCTATATATTGTTAATAATTCTTAGATTATTATTAATATATAGCACCCTTGCAGGATATCATTATTAGTAATTACTAACAATATATAACAAAAATTTGTTAAATTTTCTTAAACTTTGACTTATATTTTTTTAATAATTACTAATCCAAATTAGCTTATATTTTTACTATATATAGTATATATATTCAACTATTAATATTAAAATTTTAGCCAATTTGAATATTTTATTTTTAAGAAATTGCTTATAAATGATAGTTAATTTTTTTAAAAAAATTAACTATTGTTTACAAGTGATTTTTTAAGAATAAATTATCCAAATTGGCTAAAATTTTAATATTATATAGTTAAATATATATACTATATATAGTAAAAATTTGAGCCAATTTGAATCAGTAGTTATTAAGAAAATATAAGTCAAAGTTTAAAAAAATTTAATAAATTTTTGTTATATATCATTAGTAATCACTAATGATGATACTTCGCAGAGGTGCTATATATCAATAGTAATCTAAGGATTACTAATAATATATAGCACCTTTAAAAACTTTCTTAATGATGATTTATATAGTTACGAGAACTTATTGTAAGTTTGCACTGCCCAGTACCGGTTTGCATTTCTTTGTATAACCACAAACCTTGTTCCAAAGAACAATGTTATATGACCATTACACAAATGCCATGTGACCTGCCAGTTATGCTAATACAACATAGATAACAGATGTCTTATCCTAACTAATTGCAAAAGACAGTTAACTGTAACATAGAGAGGATTTTTAAATTTTCTGTTAATACTGGGATTTGAACTCTGGACCTGCTACTTGAAGGTTGACAACCTGACCACTTTATTATTTTTTTATTTTAATAAACTTTGAAATATTTTAAATTATTTTAAAATATTTTGAAATATTTTTGCATTCTTTAAAATAATTTCTATTTATTTTTCATTATTTTGTCTTCTACAATTTAGATAATTTTTTCACTATATTTTAAAATATTTTTACTATGCAATAATTTTAAAAATTTTTTTGCAATATTTCAAAAATTTTTTTATAGTGCAATAATTTTGAAATTTATTTTGCAATATTTCAAAATATTTTGCATTTCACAAAAATTTTAAAATTTCTTTTATATTATTTTAAAATTTTTGCACTATGCAAAATCTTTTGAAATATTTCACATCTATAATTTTGCTAATATATAAAGCTTTGTATTTAATTAATAGTTCTAATAAGTTATAAAGAAAAAATTGCTTTTAGCTTAACTTAAACTATTTTTTTTTTTTTTTAACTTTAAGCAGTTATACTAGTACTTTATTAAGATTTTTAAAACTATTTACATTTATAATTACATAGAATTTCCCAATACTTAAGTCTAGCATCACTCAGCCACCCTATTGGTACCTAAGTGCAACTTGTCACACTATCTCAGTTAGAAATAGACTGCTCATCTAACTACTTAAAGCCATATTAGAAGGGTCTTCCCCCTCTGTGATAAGCATATCAATTGTCTTTCAAGCTTTTTTCTTTATTCGATTTACTCTTTCTAATTTCCTCTCCTTTTCTTCTTCTTTTGTCATTTTATTCTTCTTTGTTCTTTTCTCTGATCTTCTTCTAATTTGAGCACCTTTTTTCATTTTGCTTGTTATATTAATCTTTTTTTTCCATTTTTGTACTTTCCTACATCAAACTCTCCATACTTGGTCATAGAATGTATTCCATACTGTTTTTGTCACTGTTCTATGCATTTTTGTATTGCTTGCCTATCTAGAATCTGACTGATTCTTTTTCTGACTTTATTTGTTGTTAGTCCTTTTATCAAAGCTGTTCTGTTTGTAATTTCTTCTGCTTCTGTCTTCTTAAAAATTGCCTCATATAGTACTAAAAGTGGGATTCTAACTTTTTTACTTTCTTTCAAATTATTTTATGCTGCTGCTGTTGCTACTTTTTGGATTCTCTTTTACAAGCTTTTTTGTCCAATACAGCTTGCTAGATATGCTTAAGTTTCCTTTTCACCTTTTTGACATACTTGGCAGTCAGTTATTGTATATATTTCTGATCTTCTTCTATTCAGTTCTTCTAGCATTAATAGGCTATCCATTATACATTTGATTGCTATTGCTCTTCTTGTACTAAGTTTTCTTGTTGTGCAATTTACACTTTTTGTTCTATTCATCTCTTTCCAAAAGCTTGACCAATTATATCGAGTGTTCTCAGTTTCTGGCTCTAATACTTGAATTAAATTTGTTTCTCTCCAACTAGCTTTAATTCTGGCATTTGTAACTATTTTACATAGAAGCCTTACTGGTATGTTAACTTTTCTATTTTCTTATTCTAAATAGTACTCTATTGTGTCACACTTGATCTTCTCTGTAACTATTGTTCTTCTACATGTTGCTTCTTTTTTTGCAAATAAATCTGTTCTGTCATTTCACTTGTCATTACTATGACTTTTAACCTTAACTAGTTCTATTCTATTATTCTTGCTTTTGAGCAAACCAACAATATTCACTATTCACATCACATATTTCTTTTTCAAAACTTTGTCATCTTCTATCTTTTGAATTGCTCTGTTAATATGCCTTAATGCTATGAGACTATCTGTATGCATCTCTATATGCTTCCCTTCTGGTATGATTAGGATTGCTAACCATATTGCTGCTAATTTCACCATTGTTGCTAAGAGTCAACCTTTAAGTCCTAGTATTATTTCTTCTTTTGGCCAATCTTCTCTGTTACTAACCTGCACCCAACCAATGCCTATCTTTCCTATATTATTTTTCTTTTCTCTTTATATAATACACTATCTGTATAAAGAGTATATTTGTCTTTGTTTCTTTTCTTGTTTTTTGTTAGAGCTTCTATTAAGTAATTTGTAACTTTACTATCAAATTTTTGTTTTTTGATTAATTCTATTTCTAGTTCTTCTACTTGTTTAAGTTCGATTAGACCTTTCTCTTCTTTTTTCTATTCATCTATTGTTCTGTTCTCTAGCATTTGCTCTAATATTGCATTAATCTTATTACTGCCTTTTTCTACTAATGTTTCTGGAACTGCCTTTATGTTACTATTCCATTTTATCTATCTTTCACAATTATCTATACTTTGTTCTACCCTATTTTTACAACCTTTATATTTACTTATCTCAGTATATGTCTTGCCTTCTACTTTTTGTAACAGCCAGTGCTCGACAAGAATCTTTTTCTTTTTCTTCTTAGATATCTTACTGAGTTGCTGATTATGCTTTGGTCCATATATGATTCACTCTTTCTTTCTTTTGTCCTCTGATATCTTTGTCCAATTAATCATTAGTTTCTGTGTATTGTAGCCACTAATTTTGTATTGGTTATATATTTCTCTACTTGTTTATGTTTTTAATATCTTTTCTTCTATTTTGCTAAATCATTTAGCTTGTTTTCCTTTGCATAACAACTCTAGAAGACTTTTGAGCTATCTCCATGTAATTAGGTTCTCTTTTTTTATATCCACAAGCTGGTTTAAATATATTAGACCCTTTTCATTTATTGTGCTACTACTTGCTATCTATGATTTAACTTTAACTAATTCTTTTATACCTATTTCATATCTATGTACTCTCCATAAACAATTTTTCACTTTGATGCTTATTCCCATCTCTTTTGCTTTTACTATTGCCTAACAAGCTAAATTGTATTTTCAATACTTCATTTCCTCTGGTCTTCTTTCAGAGTCCCAAATGTCTTTTGTTAAGCCTGCTTTTTGACAACTCTGAGCTATTCTAAGCTTTGTTAGATTATCTAAAGTGTCTTTTCTATTAAGTCTTATGAATAAACTGCTTATTTGTTTTGTTGTTATTTCTTAATTTAGTGTTTTACAGTTTTCCAGATCTTTGTGCTCAATTATACAATTGTTTATTGTTTTTATAATATTACATTTGTGTTTTGCTAAACATATTATTGGTTAATGAATCTTGTTGATCATCTTTCTAACATTCTTGTTAACTGTAAAAGATATCCTAATTTTGGAATTATAACTGTATTATTTATATATGTGATCTGGCTCATTGACATTTTTTTGTATCTAAGATCTCTAACTGTTTGGCTAACTATTTCTTTTGCTTTTTTGCAGATTAGCAACTCTCTCATTCTGCTATTAAGCCAGATTCCTAATAATCTTACAATTTTGTTTTTTGGTTCTTCTGTTATTTTACTATGTCCAAATGTAATTTCTCTATCTTCTTTTCTCAGTCTAGAATTCATTACTATAAGCTTTGACTTTGCTCTATTTATTTCAATATCATTTGCTTTGAAGAACTCTTTTTCAATTTTAAGAGTTCTTAGTAATTGTTCTTTGCTCTTTGCAATCTATGTAATATCATCTGCATAAGCAATTACTGCCTGTCTATGCTTTGTGATACAATTAATGTTTGTATTTTTTAGTATTTCTTGTTTTACTGTATAATCTAGTGAATTATCTTCTTGAATTCTTTTTAGTAGTGGATCATAAAAGAGCCACTAGATTAGTGGAGAAATTACCTCTTCTTGATCTATACCATCTTCTGCTGTTATCTCTTCTGTTAGGCCATAAGCTGTAATTATCTTAAGTTGATGTCTGCAAAAAAGATTAATGATATATTTTGTTGTTCTTTGTGGTATCTTGACTCTTCTAAGAGCTCATTCTAAGCTTTCCAATATAACAGAGTCAAATGCTTTCTTCATATCTTGTAGAAGTATCCATATTTCCTTATTCTTTTCTTGTGCTTTCTCCATTATCATGTTTAGCATATGTATTGGTTGCTCTGTTAAGTTGCCAGACAAACCTGCATAGTTTAGTCTTTTGAGTATTTCTCTTTCTGTAAATATTTTGGCCAACTTTCTTGTTACTATCTTTATGACTACCTTTTTAAAAGTTTCAATTAATGTTATTGGTTTAATATTGTTCAAATTATATTTCCAGTCTACATCTTTTAGGATTGGATAGATTTGTGCTATTTTCCACTTTTTTGGCATTTCTCTTCTTTTTAAGACTAGATTTGCAAAGGCTCTGAAAATTTTCTATGACTTTTTCCTTGCTTGTTTTATTAGGATATAGCTTATGCCTAAAATTTCTGAAGCTGTATTGGCTTTGAGTTCTTTTAGTATATTTTTCCATTCTTTTTTCTCTATCTCTTCTTCTAAATTCTCATACCAAGACTCCTTAATCCATTCTTTTGAATTGTATACCTTTATCCATTCCTCTGACATTTCTTTCAATTTGGTTCTTCACTTTCTGAATTGATTTTCAAAATGCTTTGCCAAACATTTAAGACAGCCTTGGATTCTGTTGTTAGACTAACCTCATCTTCAGTTTGGGTCATAAATCTGTTAAATATTATCTTCTTGTATAGTTTATTCAATAGGCTAGCAATCATTCGTCCTTGGTCTGTTTTTATCATCTCACATCTTTTATTTATATTTTCTTCTATCTGTTTCTTTAAAGCTCGTTCCTACTCTTCTTTTCTTTTATCTTTTAAAATTCTTTGCTAGCCTTTTATATCATCTATCCATGCTTCTGACCATTGTTTGTGTAACTTTGGTAATGCTACTTATATTTTCTTGCCAATGTTTTTGGGTTTATTGTTTATCTCTTCTTTTTCTTCTTTTTCTTCTTTTTCTATCTCTTGGTTTTTCCTCATTTTTGCCTTTTTAATTATTTGTTGAAGCTTAATTATGTTTCTATTCTGCTGTAGCTTCTTCTAATACTGTCTTCTGTTTATTTTTGTGTTGAATATCTTCTTTTTTAGAATTTGCCTATTTGCTGCTTCTATTATAGCTTCTTCTATCATATTTTACATATGGTCTAACATATCTGTACTGTGTATATTGTCTTCTCTGTCTTTTTTTAATTGCTTCAGGATCTTTTTCTATTCTAATTGTACTTGAAGCTCTTTAGCGTATTCTTCCCAATCTTCTTGCTTTGCCTTCTTATGCAGATATATTGTTCTCATTTGGTCCTTGCATTTGATTTCTGCACAACTTTAGTTCACAATTACATGTTCTAACCATATAACTGTCATTAATATTTTATGATCACTTCTTGTTATTCCTTTTGCTTCTTCTATGTTGGCTTCTTGAAGGCTAGCTGCCATAGTTTCTGACAACCAGATATAGTCAATTCTTGTTGCTACTTCTTGGTTTGACTATGTATACACTCTTTCTATTGGCTGCAGGCTTCTGAAAGAGTCTGTGAAATTTTGTCTCTTGAGCCAATTAAAAACTGGCAGTTTTCGATATTCTGTTGTTTGTAGATACAGTCTATCTAGTATGTTGTCAACTGTGTGATTAAAATCTTAAAATATAATTACTTCTGTATGCTTCTTCTTGTTTGTTACTATTTTCACAATTTTTTGCTATATCTTCTTACTAGTTGCCTTGTCATTTGGTGGAATATACACCTTTATCACTATTAATACTAGTTGTTTGAAGTATAGCTTTACTTCTATCATGTATTCACTAGATCTTTTAACTACTCTGACATGTTTTTTCCAAATTTCATCTATTAAAATTCCAACACCTAATCCTTTTTTCTTGTCTGATATTGCATTTGTTCAGTAGCCTTTAAATCTTGTATTGAGGTTATGCACTAAGATTTTCCTTTCCTTTTCTGTAATATTCATTTTTGTAATTTCCAAAAATGCTATTTCTTCTTTTTCTGCTCAGTCTAGCAGGTTTTCTAGTTTCCAACCTCTGGTCTTGAGTCTGTTAGCATTGTGACATGCAATTTTTATTTCTTTTTTCTTTTTTTTCTATTTTTCTTTTAACTGCTTATATCTTGTTTCTGTGTTTTCTGCCTTTTTTTTTCTATTTCTTCTCTTTATTTCTTTTGGATTAAGAGATTTCTCTTTATTTCTTTCTTCGAAGATTCTTCTCTCACTATGCAAAAAATTTTCGATCTCCTTATCCTTGTTTATAAGTTCAACTAGGGTGCCCTCAGAAGCAATTAGCTAGATTCTCTCTAGCTATCTCTTTTGTCTCTTCTAGTCTTTCTAATCTCTTCTAAATTTGCTCTAAAAAGTTCTCTATATGTGGTTCTTCTTCTTGTTTATATGTCTTGAATTTTTCTGGTCTTTTTTTATAATCTTCTGATTCTTCTTTCTTTATCTTTGCATCTTTTATTTGGTTTTCTGTACTTCAGCTTTGAGATCTGCTTCTTTCATTTAGTAAGTAATCCTTCTGGCTTGCACTATTTCTATTTTTGTGTTTTTTTCTATAGGTCCTGTTTCTTTGTTTTTCTTTGCTACTTCTATTCTCTTCTGTATATGATATCTGGCTATATTTGTTCTAGCTTTTTCCTCTTTCTACTTCAAGACTTTCTTTTTTTCTTGTTTCTCTCTTTCCTTTATTTATCCAATAAACTCAAAAGTTGTTATACATAATTAGTTTTGTTTGGGCAGCTCTTATGTCTTTTTTTGTTGCAAACATAACTATTGCTGATCTTTTTTGGTTTCCATTTCTATTTGGTGAGATGTAAACTAATTTGGCACCTTTGTTTCTTAGACTTTATAATAATAAGACTTCTGAGGTGCTTCCTGATAATTCCATTAGTCTTGCTGTATATGTCCTTTGTTCTTTTCTAGCTTCATAGTCTTAAATTCCCTTGGTTACTTATACCAGTTTATTATTATTTAATGGTATTGCCCATGGAATGCCTTCATAAGTTCTCTCAATCTTGATCATAGCTAAGGCTTTATACTTGGATTTCTTAATCCTTACTATATGGATCTTTCTAAATTTTTTACAGATATATTCCAATTCTCTTTCATTTATATCTGCAAATAGGTTCCAAATTGTTAGATAGCTTGTGTTCTCTGATTTTCCATTTGTTTTATGTTGATTTTTGTTTGTCTTGCTTTTATTTTTTTTTCCTTTGAGTTCTTTTTCTTTGGTTCTCAATTTGCAACTATTTTTTTTTGACTTCTTTCCATATGTTGTATCTGTCTTTTTATAGTGTTTTCTTTTTCTTCTGGTACCATTCTATACCAGTTACTCTCCTTTTTGCTGATTCTTTGTATAGCATCATTTCTGCTATACTTGCAGTCAAAGTCAACTTCTACCTATAAATTTTCTCTTTTAAAGACTTCTTTCATGTCTTTGATATATATATTATTCCTTAATGACCATCTAATAAACTTTATACATTCTTCTTTTGTTTTCTCTGACACATTGTGTGCTGGTATATTCATGAGTAGACTATTGTTTTGGTTACAATTTCTCTTGCTTGAAACCTATATACTTTCTTCAAGAAGTTCTCCTATTATATCAATTTCTCTTTCGAATTCTTGTTCACTAGCTTCTTGTTCTTACTTCTCTCTTTGTTTTTCTGTATTTTTTTTTGGCTAGACAAGTTCTCTTGCTTTTGTTGGGTTTGTTTTACTTCCATCTTGCTGTTGTTATTGGTACTTATCTTTGCTGCTTCTTTTTTCTGTAATATCTTATTGATTTCTTGGACCCTTGCTTTATGTTCGATTTTTTTCTTTTAGTTTCTTCTTTGATGTTTGGTCTTGTTCTGTCTTTTGTATCTCTTCTATTCTTGCAGTTTGGTTACGTTTCTCCTTAAGTCTGTTTTGACCTTGTTCTGAAATAGGTTCTAGTATCATTGCATAGTTGCTTTGCTCTACTATACTTAATTTTCTTTCTGGTTGCTCTTTCTTTGCTTTATCTATTAATTCTCTTGTTAATCTTAATAGAGCAACTTCTTCTGAATTCTGATTTGTCAACATAGCAACAATTTCATCTTCTCTGCTAGGCAATATATATGTTTCACCTGCTTGTTTAATAAACACACCATTTTGCACACTATTGATTGCTCAGTATGCTTTATTAATATATGTTGTTATTAGACTGCTGTTACATCTTTTGGTTGTATCTATATTTTTATCTATATTAAGCACATGTTTGTTTTGCTTGTCTTACATGTGGTTGAGCTGCTTGTTTGTTTATTTTCTTGTAACTACAACAGATCTGCAATACCAGGTTAGTGCCAATTTTTCAAAATACAACAATTTTCCAAATTTTCAAATGTTTTCTTCAAAAAATTTTTAGTTTTCTTTGCTTTTTCTATATTGTATCTTTTGTGTTTGTCTTTCTCATTTCTTTTTTATACATTTCTTGGATACTCTTTCTTTTTACCTAGTTGTGCCAAAGTAGTTTAGAAGGCCACTTTTGTGTAAAATCAGTTTTTTTTTTTGATTAATTTTGTATTTAGATGATTAGTGAGAAGAGTTCTGATAACTATTAATTGACTTAAACTATTGATCTTGTCTGTAGAAGGTTTAAAAGCTTATTACTAAGATATAAAATCTAAACTTAATAATTTAATAATATCTAAATAGAATTTTTTTTAATAAGTATAATATTTACTTTAAAGTATTTTTTAAAAATGTTTTATAAACAAAAAATATATTATAAACATTATGTAAATATGTAAAAAAAAGTTAATATTTATTATTTAATGATAATTAAAAAATAATTAGTAATCTAGAAAACTCTACTTTAAAGCAAATATTTTATCATTAATTATTAATTATTATAAAATTTATATATAAATGCTAAATATTAAAAAAAAAATAACTAAACTATACTTAAAAATAAAAAACATAAATTTTATTTAATAAAAAATTTCTATTACTGTTTAATTAAATAGATCTTAATATCTTTATATTTTGCATATTAAATTAATAAAAATTAGTTTGTTAGATATTAACTTTTTTTATATAAATTTAAATGTTTTGTTTATCTAATATTTTATTTGTTTTATTGTTAAATTAGTATTCTTAAGTTATAGTAATTAGATTAATATACATTTAAATTTGTTTAATACTGTAGTATAATGTATTTGTAAACTACAAATTAAAAGATTTTTTTTAAATATTAAAGGTAAGTACTTGCAATCTAGATTTTTATTGATAATATGTTTTAGCTTTGTAATTGTATTGTTATAACAGCCACAGAGGCCAACTATAAAAAGAGTATACAACTAGTCACTTGTACAACTTTAGTTATTGTCTAATTTAAATAGTTTGCCTAAAGGTTTTATATTAGCTGCTATATCTAGAACCTACTTGTAGATCCTTTATTTAAATATTTTAATTTCTGTATTCATCTATCTACTTATTCTACCAATTGCTTTAGTTTTTACCAATATATATTTATTATGATCACTAGGTCTTTAAAGTAGTTTACTTATATAAAAAACCTTTAAACTTGTACTAAACCTACTAAAGTCTTCTGTTATTTAATTTCTAGCTGATCTAGTATTGCTATAGCTAAAACCAATACTTGCAGTTAGAGTAATCCTTAATCTGCTATACTCTTGTAGAGTTTATACAATTCAGTACCTCTTTTTATAACCTTACTAGTAATTTGTATGCTCTTGCAAGTTCTTCTATACTACTAATTCAGTTAGTTCTATATGATGTGACTTCATATTCAGTTCAACTAATAGCTAGTTTGATGAATCTCTTTATCTAGAGTTCTGTCTATACAGATTACCTGCTTCAGGTTTTTATCTTTGAATTGAGATTTTCACAAATGATATTATTAAAGATCATACTATCTTTCTACTTAAAATTTTCAAATAAGGCTTCTTATAGAGTATATACTTTTTAGATTTATTTGCATAACATTGCATGCTCTCAAAATTAGTCTTGATACAACCAGAATTACAGAGTTACAATCTCAGATACCTTATACAAGTTGCCAAAATAGGATTATTTTTCAAATTTTTACTACTAGTAGGATTAGAACTCTGGATCTACTTTTTAAAAAATAACAACTCAACTACTATACTAGAATTGCTATACTTTATAAATTAAAAGTTTAGTTAATTTTTTATTAATTTATAAATATTTTTATATAATATTTTTTTTATTTCTAATAATATTGAAATTTATATAATTTAATTAGTTAATTATTATATATACTTATAACTAAATTTACAAAAATTAATTAATAATATGATATTTTTTTAAGTATAAACATGTCTTTTGGTTATATAGCATATTTATAAGTAGCTTATAGAGTATATTCTAAAGAGCATGCCCTATGTTTCTGTGTTCTAAACTCTAATCTAAATCTTTTTGACTAATATTAATATTAGAGATAATCTAATAATACAGTTGAATTGCAATATAAAAAGTTTAAATAGCCAATGTCTGTAATTAGATTGCAGATATAGCAACTAGTATAGAACTTATATATAGATAAACTACTTAAATTAGACATCAAAAATATATGTATGACTAGATATACTCTTTAATATAAAGTTGCTTTTTTAAAATAATCAAATTGTAAACTTTTATGTTCTATATATTAAATAAAAAAGACCTAATTTAAGAGATGTAGTGACCTAGTGAAGTGGACAGATTATCAACCTTCAAGTGGCAGGTCTAGTGTTCAAATCTCATAGATGGCAAAATTTAAATAATTATACTTGTATTATAGTAACTGTGTTTTGTAGTGGTTGGATAAAAGAAGATAATCTGTAATCTTAAGTGCACTATCTCGAATAAGAGCTTGGGACATCTATGCAAAGTATAATGTTACATATATATAAAAAATATTAATAATTAGTGTTGCATAAGACTTTGGTGCAAACCCACAATAAGACCACTAGGCACATAACTCTAAAAAATTGAAGCACAGAAATTTACTTGGAAATTCTGAATAAAAAGGTAGCATGAACTTTTAATAGTACTACTGGACTATTGGAAGTTTCAAAAGAAATAACTAGAATAGAACAGATGACAATATGTATAGAGGAGCACATACCAACCAGGCTACCAGAAATTACTAGAAGAAAAGAATCTTAGAATACCATACTGGGCTATCTGAATTAGTAGTCTGAAAAATCTTGTAGGTTCAGAATAAGAAGAAGATGTTAGAAAAGTAAGATATTGGAGTTCTAGTAAACTTTACAAAAGTATAGCAGTTTAATAGTTAGCCCTGACTGCAAGTAACAGTCTAGGCCAGAGCAGTACTAGGTTAGCTGTAAATATGAAATACAGAAGACTCTGATAAGCTTAATATAAAGTTAAATATAACTTAGTGATCATAGTATATTTTCAGTAACCTTGCAGTTGATAGGGTAAGGATAGATATAGGAACTAGAGTGTTAAATAGAGAACCTACAGGTAGTTCTAGGTATAGTAACTAGTGTAGAACCTTCAGGTAGACTACTTAAAATAGACAATGACTAAATTTGTATAAGTGGCTTGTTGTACACTCTTTTTATAATTGCCTTTGTAGTGTTATATATAATAGTTATATGCTGACTGATTATCAATAAACTCCTGAGTTGCAATTACTTACCTTAATATTAAAAAAAAAGATCTAATTTTAAAAAGACTAGTTTAACAAAAAAAAAAACAATAACACAAATTCT
Source organism: Cetraspora pellucida (assembly GCA_910591915.1). Lineage (NCBI taxonomy): Eukaryota > Fungi > Glomeromycota > Glomeromycetes > Diversisporales > Gigasporaceae > Cetraspora > Cetraspora pellucida. Next base: position 13,275 of record CAJVQA010004660.1, read on the forward strand.
TAATTCATATAAACCTTTTTTAAACTATATTACAAATAATATATAGAGTAATATTAATAGAAATAGAACAAATCTATCTAATAAATTTGTTTTATTTTTTATTTTTTTTTATAACTTAGGCAGCTTTGCTGATCATCTTTATTAAGATTCTTGTATACATATTGTACAAAATTGGCTTAAATTTTGGTTCAACATCTTTTGGTTACTTTTGTGAGTGCTCAAAAATAGTCTGCCATATGGGCCAGGTGTTATTCCTAGCTCAGAGCTATACTAAGCTAGCCAGTAAGACCTTGATAAAAAGGTCTTACATTTCTATTTACAAAACTAAAAACTGAATTGAGCTATGTTTTCTAAATTTGAACTTTGTCTCTTTCTTTTTTTCTTTATTACTCAGTTTTGTTCATCTATATTTGTAGCTTTTCCTTCTTTTTATGTTTCTTTGCTCAAGAGGTTTTGTTTTTTGTTATTTTCTTTTTTTTTAATTATGGTATTAATTTCTACTAATTTTTTCTAATTAGCAATAATATTACAATATTTTTTATATATATTTTTAAAAACCCTATTTCATGCTGCATTTATAAATACTGTTATAAAGTTCTTGGTTTTTTTTTAAAGATTGTATAATATCTTGTATTATCTTTTTGGCTTTTTCTTATATTAGACCTTTGATAATTTTGGATTTGCTTGCTGATCTTTCTTTTTTTGAAGTTCTCTATAGAAGCTTTTTAAGTTCTTCTTTACTTGTCTTTCTCTGGGTTTCTTTTGCAAGTACTGTCTATATCAAATCAATTGTTATATTTTCTGTTGAGCCTCATCCTTTTTTATACTCACTGCATGTTGCTAGATGGTTTTGATCCTTTTTATGACCTTTATTATATAGTATACAAATTGCATTTTTGTATAAATCTAGTTATTTTTGTTTCAAGATCTTGAGTACAGATAGTTTTTCATTTATATATTTAATTAATATTGCTAATTTTCTATTCCTCTTTATACTTATACATTTTGTTTTATTTTGACTCTTAATGTTTTGCCATAATGTTGACTAGTCATATTCTTCTTTTTCTGAAATTGGTTTTGTTTTTTGAATTGATAATGTGAATCTCTATTTTGCTTTAAGCTTAAGTTCTAGTATATTTTTAATAAACTTTCTTGTTGGGCTTTTGATCACTAAATTCTTTCAGCAGAGTGAAACATTTAAGTTTGAAGATGGCATCTCTATTATTCTATTAAAATTATTTATTTTGCCTTTCTCTTTTGTGAATTTATTTGCCCTATTATTCTATTTGCTACAATTATGTTTTTTTATTTTAACTAAATCTAATTCTAATTTCTTTAAACTAAGTAACTCTAGTATACTTCTCTTAATATTATAATTCTTTTTTTTTAATTTAATGTCTGCTTGACTTTAACTTTTTTCCTTTGTCAAGGTCTATTATTGCTGCTATACTGTCAGTGTAGATCTTGATTTTTTTCTTTCTTGGTGTTATTAGTAGCATATACCAGATTGCAAGCAACTTTGCTTTTATTAATGAAGGCCAATTTCATATACCAATTGTATCTTCATCAATTACTTTTCCTTCTTTACTATTTACTTGCACTCATTCTACTCTTATGTGATCACTCTCTATTAAGTTTTCTGTTAATGTTTTCTTAAGTGATCCATCTGTATAAAAAATCAGCTTCTTATTGTTTTTTAGTTTGTTTCTTTGGTTTTTATAAACTAGCTCTTCTTTAAGTACTTGACTAAGTCATTGCTTTTTTATAAGCTTTATGTCTAAATCTTCACATGTTATTTCTTTGACTAGGCTTTCATGTTTGCTTGGTTTGATTGCCTTATTGTGTTCTAATTCTCTTATCATTTCTTGCTTTACTTTAAGTTTGAGCACTTCTTTCTTACTAATAAGTCTTAACTGAGAGTCTTAGATATCTTCTCTATTATTCTACCTTTTATAACTTTTCTGTTTCTTAATTTGATCTAAGTTGCAATTATTACATTTTTCCAAAAACTGACCTGTTCTGTTTTTCAATGTTCTATAAGCACCTTTTTGGATATGTTTACAACTATTTTCCTAATTACTAGGTTTTCTTCTTTTTCTATTTATAGTGCCTTTAGTATAACTTATTTTTTTTTTCTGTTATTATTTGAACATCTGTCTAAGGTTGTCTATAGTGATAACTCTTTATTCCCTTCTGATAATATAAATTCTGGTTTGAGTTGTCTACTGCTCTTGTCTTCTAGTATAGTTTTTTTGATTCTTTTAAATTATCTTAATAGTCTTCTTTTGCTTAATTTTTTTTTTAGTAGTTTGAGCTATTGTCATAAAATCATTCTATTGCCTTCTTTATTAATAAGTTGGTTTATTGAGCTTTCTTAATAGTAAAGCTACTCTGTTAGGTATATCAACTTGCATCTGAATTCAATAGTTACAAAACAACCTCTGGTCTTTTACTAATATTTTCTTATATCCTAAACCTATTATTGATGGTCCTAATCATTTAACTACAAACTTTAAAATTATTTAACTTATCAAGCATATTGGCTAGACATTTTCTATTAATTCAACTTATAATATTCTATTTATTCTAAATGATGAAGCTACCTTTCTTGAATTTTTTTTTTCCTCTTATTCCAAATATCTTATTTTTAAAAAACAACTTAGATACTACAAATTACTCTTTCTTGACAAACTTACTACATATAACAATTTATGTTTATTATACTAGAAACACATTTCTTCTAGATTAAATAAGCTTCCTAAAGATGTTGTACCTTAGTGGTTCACCACTCTTGAGAACATCACAACAAGCCATTCTTAACAATGTACTTTATATGATCACTTTAACTTATCTCAAACAAACTACTTTTCCTATACTACTAGTTACTTTACCTCTAACACCAAACCTTGGCTACTTATCATCCTTAATAATCAAATAATTATTGGCAAAGCCAGAAGGCATAATACCTCTACAGGCCTTACTCTTATTACTTACTAGCATTGCTCATATCAGTCCCAGTTTTCAAACCTATATTCTACTCCTCTCTCTACTACACATTATGTTTCAGATGCCACCTTAATTCTAATACAATTGCCAACAAATGCATTATCTTTATTCTTACAAATCTGGCTACAAAACTATTCTGTTATATTAATACTGACAAAACCTTTAATCTAAATACTAACTTTCTTGATATTGCATACTCTGTAGCTATTTAACATTCTTTATATATTCTATCACCTCTTTCACTAATAATTCACTCACAACAATTACCTTGCATCTTTTAGTTTAATCAACTTACTAACAGCTTACAATCTATTGCTAATTCTAATTATAATCTAATTACTATTTTATTTTATACTGATGGTTTGTTATTAAGCTTGGTACCTCTCAATGCTTTATAGGCATAGGTTGGGTTTAAGTTGATAATTCTGCAACTATTTACTCATTTCAGACACAAGTTAAACTTTGGTCATGCTCTTTTAAAGCTGAAATTCTTGCTATCCTCTTTGCAATTATAACTACTCCTAGAAACTGTTTTGTCTATATCTTTATAGACTCACAATCTGTTATTTCCAAATATTACAATATCCACCTATCAGCATTTAAACTTTCTCATACTCATACTCTATACTTCTCTATTTGGCAAACTCTTATTAACTTCATTAACTCACACAACATTCAGCTTACTTTTTACAAAGTTACTGCATACTAAGATGATCCATTTAATAATCTTGCTGACCAACTTGCCCATTGTCACCAAATTCTATCCTTTTTAATATTCTTAACTAACAACTCTTACAATCCTGCCTATACTCCATTTATTGACTAATTTCCTATTGAAATTCCTATTTGATACTCTATTTGTACTATCTGTCAAGCTTACATCATGACACTTTGGACATTCCAACATCATTTTCAACAATGGTCTACTATTGCTTCTAATATCAACTAGGAAGCCACTTGGCTTTATATTA
>CAJVQA010004661.1:0-17249 GCA_910591915.1 Cetraspora pellucida
TAGGTAATTTTCTTTTTATTATAACTTTTTTTTTACATAATAATCATAGTTGAAATTTTGCAGGTTTATGCATAAAGTTTACACCAAGGTACTTGCATAGTAACACAGAAAATACTTAATTATGATTGGTTAATTTAGAAATATATCAAAAAGTTTTAATTTTTTAAATTTTTTTTTAACAAATTGACCAACTTTGAGATTTTTTTAAACAATATGTAATCAAAAAATAATTTAATTTTTTTTTATAAATATATTCTATATATCTTCAAATATTAAATATATTTATTTAATTGCAAATTAATATGTAAAATTTTGTGTAATTACATTTTAAATCAAATGTATCAAGTTAGTGTATCATGCTTAATGAGATGACCAATAAAAAGAAATGGGTTCAATTCTATGTTGAAATCAAATTTATCTGCTGTTATACTTTCTGTTATGACACTTTCTAATTCAACAGCCATGCTTGTGCTTTTGGTATCCTTTTTATAATTTTCAGGCACATACTCAAAATTATTGAAAACTATTGTATCAGTGTTATAGATTTTTGATTTGTTTGTATTCATCATCATTTAAACTAAAGAAAAAAAAATGATTCAACTAAAAAAAAAAGAATTTGACCAAAAAAAAAAAAGATTCGAATATGTATTATTTAAATATTGTACATTAACTATTACTGTTACAATAAACTATCATAAACTTCTGTGCTATTGCTTAATCATCAATCAAAAGACAAATTCAAACATTAAATAAAAAATTGTTATTTTTTAAAAAAAAAAGTCATTTAGTATCATTTTCAAATATTAAAAAAAAAAAAATTAGCCAACTTTTGCTCAAGATTCTTTTAAAACTAGAAGTGCCCCAGCATATAAAACTAAATTATTCACAAGAGAAAAACACAGATATGTGCTGAACTTAGGAAGGTATGATAGTATATTTTATACCATAAAGGCATTAACATAGTAAGGAAGTTTGCTTTTATAATTATTTTCTATAGAAATTAAATATAAAAATAGTTATAGATCTTTATCTGATACACTTGCTCGCAAATTAAGAGACAAATTAAAAAATTATTGACAAATTTATTATTTTCAGGGGTTGAACTAAGGTTTAAACTAATAAACTTAAATTATGCTCCCAAAAAGTAAAATCAGTTCAATTACTTTAAATTAAGATTCTTTTAAAACTATCAGTACTATAATGTAAAAAGTTTAATAATTTGAGAGAAAAAGAAGTAAAGATTTAATTGACTTATCATAATATAGCAAAATATCTTACATTATAAAGGTGCTAATATAAGATAAAAATTGCTTTTGACATCAATTTTCTAATATCAACTATAAGAAATTGGATGCATAAACTGATGTTGATCTCTTAATTAATACACTTGCCAATAAATTAAGGGACATATTTGTTAATCGCTAACAATAAATTATAGACATGTTCATTTTGTACATAGTACAGTAGTACAAGCATTTATATTAGACCTCAGGACTAATCTTTTTTTACCAAAATGCGGTAGATCATATCCAAATTGGTCTATGATCTGTTGTAAAAAAAAAAATGGTTATTTATTGGTTGCGCTTCTATTCGTTTTTTTTTTGACTAAAGCGATGATTTTTATCTAAAAATTTTATATTACCTTACTTATGTGCATTATATTCACATAGATCCCCAAAGTTTTTTTATTGTATTCAGGTTGTATTTATAATTTTTTGTTGATTACATAAAATATGTTAAAGAGCCTTTGAGTAAGAACCTTATTAGATGACGTCAGTGCTACAGGTTCATTTTAACAACATTATCATATATACGATATTTTTAATACTGCATAAATTGTATTATTATAGAGTTTCAACATATCGAACATAGGTGTTATTTTGATTTTTGGCATGCATTTTGCTAAGTTTAACCTAAAATTCATATTTTCACATCTGGGTGTTATACCAGGAACTGATGTACAATGCAGTGTGGTTTAGTTAAATTATAAAAGAAATGAAGAAATTTGCAACATTATATAAGTAAATGGGGTGCCCTATATATATCTTATAACTATACAAGTTGTGATTGTCAGCTGCACCTTTAATCGAATATTTGGAATCTATAATAATCAAAGAGAAATAAGCAGAGTTTAAAAACCAGAAATATTACAAATTTATATAATGAATTTTTAACTATACTAAAAATCACAATCTTTGCTGTAAATAGACCTAAGCAAATACTACAAGCTTAGTTTGTATTATTAAAGAATTTTTAGCTCATAATAAAAACATTTCTAGCATAAAATATTTAAGAATATTTATTCCAAAAATAGGACCTTTATTTTAAAAAGATCAATACAAATAATAATTAAGCCATGATCTAAAAATTTTTATGCTCAATCTAACAAAGATTTATTGTATTAATAATATATATTTCATACATATTCGTAGATTTGAATATGTTAATTTAATTGAATTGGTATATAGCAATTACTAGAGATGGGCAAATTATGGTTTTGCCAAAAAATCCCATGCGAGATTCACGCAAGATTCACAGATTGTTACCAAGATTATCATAAGTTTTGGCTGGAATTATAGCATTGGCCTGAAGTATTCCATGCATCACATGATGAATTTCGTGCTTGCCTATCACTAGCAATTACTAATGACCTAAGTCATTTTTAAGTTAAAAATGATATCTAGACAATTAAGAAATGATGCTGAACAGGAATAAGTGCAGACTTATAACATTACTTACTTGTTGGTTATACAAAACATACCAAAAAAAAGGGTTTAACTGCTGCTATATAACTTGATCAATGTTAGGATTTAATCATAAGGGCTAATTATTAATCATCCTTTCTGTTTCTTTTTCGTTTTAACTAAAATAACTTATTTAGCTTTTACATCATAGCTCTAAATTTTGTATAATTGCTAAAATTAATCAATAATGAATTCCTTTCGCCATGATTTGCAATTTATCTGCCAAATAAAAACTTTTGGAGAAAAAAATTCGACGAAAAAATTAGAAAATTTCAAAGAGGCATTTCCACTAGTATGAAGATAATAAATCTTTATACTATGTACGTATGTAATAATAGTCTTAGCATAGCAATAAATATGCACAGTACGTACGTACGTATATAATCATTTGCATAACAGATATATAATATAACAAGTAAGATTCAGAATTTACTCATATGTAAGGAGTTAGTTCTAATTAATCAAATATTTTAGTAAGAATGTTATGCGTCATTTCCAAATTCTGTCAATTGTTAATTGACATATATCATTTTTCAATCTCTACTGATTGGAAAATAACATATATCAAATTTAATGCAGATCATTATTAAACTTAAATATTTTATGCAAATAGTTATCAAATTTAATAAACTTTTATAAAGTGATAACTACATATTTTTAATAAGAAAAATAAATAAATAAAGAATTTCAAATTAAATCAAATTTTCATTTTCCTTTCACTATCAATAATATGAAATTGTTAAGTTATAATTTTCTTTCACAGGAATCCTTTAAACATATTTTAGAAACTTATCTTAATAAGAAAAAAATAATTGTTGTTTAATAAATAGAAACCACTATTTTGAATGTTTAAATATTCTAAAATATCCCAATCTTCCACATAATCTGTCTTTGAAATACTAGGTTCTTCATATTTTTAAAATAGTTCAACTCAATACAGTTGAAGAACTTCATTTAATTAAACAAGATAAAAATAATTTGGGTACACAAGTTTGTCTTAAAAAAAGTTTCTATGAAATAATATGTGCAGCTCATCAGGCTACTGGACATGGAGGTCAAGAGAAAACATAGAAAAAGGCAAATTTTTATAGTATTTTTTTTATTTAATAAATTAATTTATTAAATAATTTATTAATTAATTATAATTGTTAGGTCCATGTTAGATATTGCTTCATTTCTCAACAAGTGGTTGAAGATGCAGTTCATGAATGTAATATATGTGTGACATGAAGATTTTCTAAAAAAGTTCCAATCATTTCAGAAGGATTTTTAAATCACATACAAGTAAAAAATTAATATTACAATTATATAATAAAAAAATTAATTTATTAATTTATTAATTATTTATTTAATTATTTAATTATTTACTTATTATTATTATTATTATTAAGATCGATACAATCAATATGACTGCAGTATCAAATGATAATTATAAATATATATTCCACATTAGAGATCATTTTACACGATACTTCTATGCTAAGTCATTACAAACTAAGTTAGCTAAAGATGCAGCTTTGTACTTATTTAACTTCTGTTTACTTTATGGTCCTTTTGCAATCCTTCATTCAGATAATAAAAGAGAATTTGTTAGTAGTATTATTAATGAAACACTAAATCTCTAGCCAAATATCAAGATAATTCATGAAAGGCCACAAAATCCTAGGTGGCAGGGATTGGTTGAAAAAGGCAATAATATTTTACAAACTAAATTAGAATCTTGAATGGAAGAAACTGGCAGAACTGACTAGAGCATTGAGTTAAAATTTGTAGTTTGTTAATATAATTTTATTTATTTTTTATTTATTTGCTTTTGTTTATTATTTAATTGTTTTTATTTATTTTTATTTAATATTATTAATTATATAGAGGCAATGAATAATCAGTATTATTCAGCCTACAAAACTACTCCTTATAATCTTGTTTTTGGACAGATCCCTCACAGTGATATGAATCTCATTAATATTTTAGAAAATGATCAACAAGTTCAAGAACCAAATTCATCATTTGATAATTTGTCTGAAGCTGGTTCTGAAATGACAATTGTTTCTTTTACTAATAATAATGATAGTTATTTAGAAGATTCAAATTTTAATCAGATTTTTGTTGAAACAAATAAGATTTTATCAATAGAAGTACAGAAAATTATTGAAGCTAATAGCAGTAATTCTCTGCAAGTATAAGAAATTATTGAAGCTAATAGCAGTAATTTTTTACAAGTACAAGAAACTATTGAAATTAGCAGCAATAATTTCTTACAGGATACTGTAGATATTATTGAACATCCACATTTTACAGCATAGGAAAAGGAAAAGTGGCAAGCAAACTCTAAAGAATTATTGAATGAAGTAATTAATTTTATTTATTTATTAAAGATATAATTTAATATTAAACTTTTTTTTTTTAGTAAATGTCATTACATAATATAACAAATTCAAATTGTTCTACTTTTAAACAACATAAATCAATTTGTCAAGCAACAGTTTTAAATATTAAAAAGAATCACAAATATATTTAAAGCAAAATGGAAAAAAAATATAAAACAAAACAACAATGAATATTTGAATCAGGTGAATTAGTAAAGATTTGTGTTCCTGATATTGATAAATTAAAATTGGATCAATGATCTTTACCTTGCAAGATTATATAAAAAAAACCTGATCATAATTCTTATCAAGTTGCTTGCTAGTTTGGAATATTGGAACATTGGTATCTAGCAAGTGAGCTTAAATCATTAGGAACCTCAAACTATCCTGCTCTAGATGTTGTTCCTTTAAATAATATAATTTCCTTATGACAAGCAAGTTTTAAACAAAACATCACACATTTATCTCAGTCTTTAAGACAATCTAATACCAATGAACAATCTAATAATAATTTTAATGATGCATTAACTAAAAATGAAGTTGAGATTATAAATTTAATTTCTGAGTAAATAATTTTTTTTAATTTATATTATATTTATACTTATTATTAATTTAATTTGTTTATTTAATTTTAGTAATAATAATTTTGATGAAACAATTTATTTTCAAATCAAGAAAATAAAAATTCAACAAAATACTTGAATAAACAATTCTAATCATTGCAATTGCTGAAAAACAAATTGTAGGAGTAAAGCATGTTCTTGCTGAAGGAATAACAAATTGTGTACAAGGAGATGTGGATGTATATTACATTGTCAATGCAAAAACATATAATTATTTTATTTTACATTCGCAGTTATTTTTCAATTAACTATATTTTTTAATTCATAATTTATGCTTTATTTGTTTTTTAATGCATTGTTTAATTAAAATAATAATTATTTAAATATTATATAATGTATTAGCTTTTTTTAATTCATAGTATATTTAATAATTTACTTATTATTTTATAGTAATGTAGTATTCATAAAAACTGCATATATAAAATTTAAATTATGCATTCTATATGATATGCTACCAATTACAAAATAACATATGTTATTTCTAAATTTATAAATAATGCATGTCAATTTCAAAGCAACATAAATTAGAAAATGACATGAAACATATATACCTAACCAAATGTTGTAAAAAATTTTTTGAATCTTGATCTGTCAAATAATAGACAAAGTTTTAGCATTAGGTAAATGGCCTGTTAAGATAACAGTTACAAAAAAGCATTATAGCTTTATATATATATTAATTAGTAGATTTGGCTTGTTGAGATGCAGTAAACCTTAAGTTCAGTGTTTAGTAAGTAACCTGTTAAAATAACAGTCACAAAGAAAATGAAATAATCTTTATATACTACAGGTATTATGCTTAAAAAGATATAATATAATAAGTAGAGCATAATATTCATCTATATATTTATTGATGCTTTTAAATTCTATATTATATTTAGATGTTAACACAAAGCAAAAGAGACAGAATACCTATAATTATTTTTTGTAGTCTTTTTAAAACATCTTTTTGATAAGTAACAAAATTATAAAATTATGTGTATGATTTTTATATATACTTATAATGCTAGAAAAGCAATATGTATAATACTAATAAACTATCTAATTACTATATACAGATTTATTAATATATTAGTATTATTATTATCACTATTGCTATGTATATAATTGGTGTGAAGTTTTAAGTTTACAATTATATATATATAAAACATATGAATAAAACTTTATTTATTTACAAACTTTTTTTTTAATATTTAATAATATATATATTATATATTCTTTTTATCCAAACTATACAAAAAATAATTATTTATTATATTTTAATAGTTTTACTAAAACACACTACTGATGTTTAATATCACAATAATTTTTATCAATTAAATTATATAGCTGCAATATAATATAAAAATCAAGTGTAACATTAAATTTTGTTTTTTTATTGCTCTTTTAAAAAAAACACTTATAACTTAAAATTTTACTAAAAAAATCACCTTTTGACTTCTAATAAAAATAATTCCTTGCTAAATTTTACTATATATTACATTTTACACTAATCTTTAATTACAAACATTAATTTAATATTTAACTAATTTTATTTTATTTATTTTTATTTGTTTATATTATATAAAACATTGATGTTGAACATCAGTGATAGGACACAAATTATCAACCCTTTCCAACAATCACTTGTACCAAAATTCTGCTAAAGAAAATTTAATTTTCTTTAATAAATTATAATTAAATATATCTTTTAAATAAAATAAATCTGTTCTTTATCTTATTTTATATATATATACAAAATTTCATATCACTAGCTTAAATATTAAATAAATTAAATAACTATTTATTAAAATACTTTAAAATTACTTATACTCAAATACAGGCTAGAAAACTTATTTTGTACTCTAAAACAAAGTTGTCCAGCTCATCTCTGACTTCATTTTGATATATGTTTCATCAAAATGGCCAAAAATTAGTCATTTATGAGCAAAAAACTTTAAATGACTAATTTACTTAAAATTTTCTAAAAATTTGTTCTTTTTTCTTTACCTCTTCCAAATCCAGACCTCAAATACATTTTTAAACACTATTTTCTAGTGGTTCACTCAACTAACTATTATTATATAACTATTTCTCTTTTAGTTCTTAATTAATTAATACAAAAGCAAATAATTACAAATTTGTACTTATTTTAAAATTACACAATCTTGTGTATACTTTATTCCATTTTTAGCAGAAATTACACAAGTCTCATATTATACCACAAGCTACACCAGCCATCAGCCACAGCCATACTAGCCACAAAAAGTAATATAAAGAGTGTAACATTACACAAACTAAAAATTACTTTTCTTTGAAGTTGTCATCAATTTCGTTAATATTATCATAATAACATTAAGCCAAAATGCCTACCTTAATTACTAATGAACCTGATTCTCATAATTTAGACTACTATTATAATAAATATTCTGATTATTTTGGCATTGGAACCAAAGAAACTGATCTACTTATTTTACGCATCTTACCTAAAGATATTAATCCTACAAAATGTGAACCTAATAAGCAATAACATTACTTCAAAATGCTATTTTAATCTATGTTATCTATTTGTCTTTATAACAAATACTATACCAATTTTACCTTCAAACATTACAAAATTATACATACTACACCTTCTTATTAATCTTTAATTTAAGTGCAATAAATATCTCTCTAACTATAGTAATTTTTAAAAATCACTTTAACAACATTGTTGATAAACTATCTAACTCACCTATTACTAAACAATAACAACAAAACCTTCTATCCATCTTTCAAATTTTATTATCTTTTTTTTATACAGACCCATTATCTGTGATAATTGTTCTATACTCTTAACATTATCATATGTGTACTCTATGCAAAAAAAAAGATATCCTATGTGTTCTTATTCAAGAAACATGTTATACATCAGACTACTCTACAGCTGTAATTTTCAAAAACTTCCTATTTCACCAAGACTATGTACATAGCCTCCAATATACTAAATTCAAACCTCTTCCTCAAACTTAAAAACTTACTAAAGAACAGCATTCTATTTTTCATCTTCTCTACTTTTACAAACTTACCAAAAAAGAAAAAATCAATTTTCTTCAAAAACTTGCTCTTAAAAGAAAAGAAAAAAAAACAAAACTCTAAACAAACAAAACAAAACCAACAACAAAAAAACACAACTAATCAATCCAGAGATACTTCTAATAACCTGAACTGGCTTTTTAACTATCCAATTACTAAAAACATGGAACCAAATACAAAACTTAATATATCACTTATTCAACAACTTTTTAACTTCTCAAAAATTCACCTTCTCAATTTTATTTCTGACCAACCAATTTCCTCTACTCCAAATAATACTCAACCAACTACAAACCAAAAATCTTCTCAAAAACAAAGCTTTAATTATCTATTTAAAACTATGATTGCTAAAAAACTAGAATTTTTTACAAACTTTCTTCACCAATCTAACTCATCATTCTCATTTCAACTTAATATTCTACAATATGCTTATACCTCAATATTTAAAAATCTACTTACTAAATTTATTGAACTTCTCTTTACCAAACTTAACTAATTACACATTTTTTGTTCTCATTACTTAATCTCATCTCATCCAATCTCTGATCATTGCAAAGTAACAATTAATTTTGCTCAACTATACTTATTTCTTCATAACAAATATCAAACAATTCAATACCAAAAATTTATTGAAAAACTAGAGCTTTATCTTCTTAGATTATCAATAAAATACAATTTTAAATATGATGCTCCAAAACTCTTATTCAGTATCTATAACAACAATCACTTTACTATTACTATTACTCTTAATATTTCTAAAACCAAATTTACTAACACTTTTCAAATTCCATCACTCAAACCTTATATCCAAAACTTTAATACATGGTATGTAGACTTCTTTAAAGTTTACTAAAAACAGTTTACTGAAATTAATAAAGATAAAATTAGAAACTATATTAAATATCAAATTGCAACCACACTTGCTAACGAATGCAAAAAACTTCTACCTTTAGACTTTCAAATTACAGAACCTACCTCTTTTCAATAGCATTCCTTTCTAACTACCAAAGCTGCACTCTTTTATGTTCATACATGCAAAGACAAAGACTGCAAACTTTTACCTGATAATATAGAACATATTTTTAAAAATATATCAACTTATTATTTTGACAAATCCTTTAAAATATTCCTAACACCTCCAAAAGATAACATAACTCCTAAAACTATACCATTTACTCAAGACTACACAATCTTCTAACCAAACCAACAATATACAACAACCTTCAAAAAAACTATACCACTTCATATATTTAATGAAGTTACAATTAAAACAGACCAAAAGTTTGCTGAAATTAACAATTCAGAAACCAATCCCAAATGAACTGCTTTTTATCACTATTCTTATCTTAAAGCTTATCTAAATATTGCAGCTAAAAATGACAGTATTTCAGATCTTGAACTAAACAAGGCTTTAGAAAAAATGATTACACCTACTATTAATTCACATATCCTAGCATATATAATTCTCTATTTTCATATTCAAAGTCAACCAAAATTCTCTATCTCTCAAATTTAATTTAACTATGATCTAAAGTACTTTCTAAAAGTAGAAAAATTTATCATTAAACACTATGATATTAAAATCTCTTCAATATAGGATAATACTCTCTTTATGTCTTCAACTACTACCTATAGTTTACTTTTTTAATAAATTCTTTTATAAATAATATAAATATAGCTGTCACTTCCAAAATAATAATGTCCTTTACTAAAAGTGTAATATTTTTGGAAGAGAATGATATAAGTAGGCAGGCAAAAAAGCCTATTTATATAAAAAACCAAGTTAATAATGGTTAGCTCCAATGTACAGGGCAAATTATGATATCCTCTGCAACTGTGAAAACTGAATATATTGTGAGCATATTTATAGAAGGAATCCCTAATTTCTCAGAAAACATTACATCATATCACTCTGAAAATTCATCATTAGAAAATATTTTCTTATCTAATTTAAAGAAATCTTATATATCTAACATTTTTATAAATATATTTACAAACTTAAATATCACCAAAAATAACTATTAATCTCCAATTAAAGAAGATGATACTATTGACTCACCAACTTCAAACACTATTCAAGGAAAAACCTACACTTCAACTTTTGACTTGCTCAAATTATACAATCCTCTAGCATGCTATAACAAATTTCTCTCTTATTACAATCCACAACTCTTGCCAGAACTACAATCAATAGGTTCTTTCCTAAAATTCATCTAAGATGAATATCCAACCTACTATACAGAATAATACATTAAAATTTCTATCAAAACAACTAATAATATACAAGAAGAAGCATATATTCACCTATTACAGAAACCAAATCTTCTACCTAATTTTTTATATATTCATTTCAAAAATCTCTCAAAATTTCAAAACATTCTACTTAATACAAACTATCCATTATTAAGATTCAAAATACTCTTTCTTCCAAATTGGCTCAAATCTCTTTCAACTACTTAACTTATCACCTCTAAACCATCTATTTCAATTACAAACATCGACAACAATAACTTATCTCTAAAAAATCTAACTGCAAAATTAATTAAAATAAATTCTCTAAAGTCAATAGCCTTCTTGACAATTTTAAACAACTAAGCTTAATTGATTTTATTTTAGAAAACCAAATAGACATTTTTGGTATTTCAAAAACACACTTATTTATTAAAGAGGCAAAATATTCTATACTTTTTCAAAAACTAACAAACTACAAAAGCTTTTGGACACCTAGTAATGCTCATCAAGGTGGTATAGAAATATTAATTTATAAATTACTGGCTAAGCATATTGGAAAAATCCAAACATTTAAAAATTTTCTTTTAGAAATTGACATCCTTCTTAAAAATCTTCATATTAAACTAATTCAACTTTATTTTTTAATCCAAAAAAAAAATAACTCCAAAAAGATATTATTTTATATCTATCTTTTATACTAAACAAAAATGACTACAAAACAATATTAATAGGAGACCTAAATGAAGTATCTAACCTTAAACTTAACAGACTTTTACCAAAAAACTCTAATATATCTGAAAATTCATTCTTAAAACTTTTTAAATCTCTTTAACTATATAACACCTACAGACTCTTTCATTCTTCAAACTTAGCATTTTTCTATTTACATAATAATAGCCAAAGTAGAATTGATCAAATATGGAACAATGTTCATATTACACTCTTAGATAATGCTGATATTCTACTCAATCCATTTTTCTTAACTTATTATTCAATAGTCTTACTTGAACTAACTATTAATTTTCCAAAAATTAATACACAATTTCTTCAACCAAGAACTATATATCAATGGAAATCAACTACAAAAGAACAAATTGAAAACTACCAAAACCATACTGAACAAAATCTTTTAAAACTCCTTACTCCAATTAACAACATTACTCATAGATCAGAACTTAATAATATCTGGAATCAAATTAACAAAGCTTTAACCAAAGCAGCCCAAAAATACATTTTTTTAAAAAAAATCAAAATAAATCCAATTCATAATGAACAACAATTACCTACATTTTTACCACTATACAAACAACTTAAACAAGCCATTCTACTTAAAACAAATCTAAATAAACCTAACTTCTTTCAAATCTACAACATATATACTAATAAATACTTCAACAATACTATATTACCACTCTCTTGTCTAATACTAACTAACATTAATTCTAATCCTATTAACTTCTTAAATCTCTATATTACTAAAGTCAAAACTCTTAAAACTCAAATTACCAAAGAAAAACAAGAAAATACTCTTAAAGAAATTCAAATCAAATTAGAAGAAAGAAATAACAACTTTCTTCAAAATCTCAAAATCTTCTTTTACAATATTTTAAAAAAATACAAAAATAATATAAACTTAGATCACATCTTATCCAACAATACTCTTATTACCCATCTATCAGAAATTAAACAAGCTCTTCACTCTCACTTTCGAGACTACTTTAAAGAACTACCCTACATGCCAATTAATAAAAACTCTAAATTCTATGAACTCTACAAACTATATTCAGAAAATGAACAACACTTTACTAACCTATTCTCAGAAATTACTTCTAAAGAATAAAATAAAGTTATACATAATCTTCCAAATCAAAAAACCTCTGGCCCATCTGAAACAATCTATAAATATTTAAAATGTTTAAATCTCAAAACTCAAAACATTATACAACTTTTTTTATCCAAGTGTCTCATATTACAACAAATTCTAACAACATAGAAAACATCTAATATTTTTCTAATTCCAAAAAACTCCTCTTGAGACTTCATACTCGATCATGTTAAATCTATTTTACTAATTGAACCTATCAAAAAATGTCTCACCAAAATTTTCACAACTTGTCTTGACCAAACTATCATCCAATATAAACTTCTAAGCAACTTAAATTTTGCCGCAACTAAAACAGTTCAACATACATTTCTATTCAAATTCTACTTAACACAATTGAAGATTACAAAACCAATAACAAAAAGATATAGATACTCTTTTAAGATATATCCAAAGTCTTCAACAAAATCAATATTAACTATTTACTTGATGCATGTAAATGTATAGGAATTCTACAACCTGGTCTAAACTTTATTGAATTCCTTCATCAAGACAAAAAAGCCAAAGCAATCACAGCCTATGGGCCTTACAGACCCAATTACATTACATTCAGGCATTGAATAAGAAGAAACCTATTCTTCATTACTTTGAAAAATCTATTATGACCTATTTTTTAGTTATATAAACTCTAAATATAGCTCAAAACTCCTTAAAATCTCATCACAATTTCTTTTAGAAACAATCTTTTCAACATCATCAACTTCCTCAACAATACTACCTCTCACTTTCATGAATAATACAGTATGGCACTGTGAATTCAGAAATAATCTACAAAATATATTAGATGATATATCTAATTTCTACCAACTAAATAATATTCAAGTTAACCTATCTAAATCAGATCTCATTCATATTCTATCAAAAAGAAAAATACTTTACAACAATCCTTAAAACCCTCTATTACTTATCTTTAACAATTAACTAATTATATCTCACAAATCTAATGAAACAATTAGATATCTAGAAATTTTTCTAGATGGAAAAGGTTTAACCAAACCCACACTTGACAAAATTTTAACAAAACCTTCAAATTTATTTATATTATTCAATACAAAAAACTTCTTTCTATACAAATATCATGATTATTTAATACTATCTTATTACCATTTCTAGAATACCTACTTCAAATTTGTTTCCCTCTACAAAACAAACTCAAACAACTATCAAGCATGTTAACAAAATGCACTAAACATATGCTTCACCTATCTTCAAATACAAACAATGACATTCTTACTAATCCACAACTACTTAATATTTCAACACTCAACAAACTTATATTACAAGTTAGTAGTAGTAACATAGAAAGATGCTTCAATATCAACACACTTCTAAATCAAATCTCTATATACTGAACCAAAGACTGGCTTTCTAAAATATAAAAGTTATTTCTATCTTAAGATACAATACTTAAAAATTATAGAAAATCTTCTAATTTCACTATAATATTACAATTATTTTATCTTTATAAAATAATATTTCTCTTAACAATTCAATAATTTACTAGTTAACAATCTATAAACAAACTAATCAACTAAACAATATTTACAATTTTATTCCACTTTCAGATAATTCAACAATACTAAGTCTTAAAAACATCAAAATTCTTTTTTTTAAACAATTATTCATAGCTGATAATCACAATTTACTTCTTTGAAAAAATATCTATCTTATAACCCATAAATTTCCCCAAGATCTATCCCAAAATGGTTCAAAATACTCTCAAATAAAATTTCTTCCTCTACTATTCAAATATACATGGCCTAATCTGCAACTTAAATCAATTAATCCATTTCTAAATATAATTAATCAAATTACATCTTAATACAACAGTCTAAAAAACACATGGACACTTTACATCTTACCTGAAAACTGGCATATTGGCAAAATAATAAACATCCTTAATTCCTAAATAATTCTTTAAAAATACCAAATTTCTACAATAATACATAACACAATTCATATTTCTCTAATATCTACAAATTTTTAACTAAATTACAAACAAACTATCAATCTCAAATACAAAATACAAAAAAGAAAACACTATTTCGAACTTAATATCAATATCCAAGAAATCTAAGCACTTTAAAACATACATGTAGAATTATACAAACCAGCTTTGCAAACTCTTCCTACATTTTCACTACTCTCCTTAGAAATTCTCTTAATCCAAAATACAATACTTAATCCAATATACCAAAATCAACTTATAGATTTACACAAAAAAATACTACAAATTAACTCAAACAACCTTCATTTCTATACTGATGTCTCAATAATAAACTCTCAAACATATAACATTTCTACTAATATTATTTAGATACTTGAAAATGATACACAAATTAAATTTAATGTATTTATATCCTATGCACTAAACTTTACAAAACCTGAACTTGCAGTTCTTATTTCTTTATTTCTTGTTTTAGTCTCCAAATACCAAATTTATATTCATCTTGATAGTTTATTCATTATCCAAACTCTTATATATTCAATACTCTACAACCACAACTCACAAACCAAATAAAATAATTGGGATATTATCTATATTCTAAACTTCTTAACTAAATACAAAAACATTAATTACATCATACACAAAGTCAAATTACATTCAAATAACACACTATATAACATAGCTAATATCTTAACTAAACATAGAACTAACAAAACTAAGCTTAAACTTAATCTTGACTACTTTCATCTTTCTACATTCTTTACTTGGAATCAAATCTCAATAATATATAAATTATGTAGATTTTATAAAAACTTATTATCAATTCAAACATTCAACAAACTCCTCCAACTTAAACTATTAAGGAACCTTTCTACTATTAACATCCAACTACTAATTAAGGTTATTAATTCTCAAAACTTCAATCTAAATCTATGCTCACTTAGGAACAAAAAACTACTCAACAACCTATCAACAATGTTTAATTTAAATATTCACTATCCCACTCTTTATTTAACTTCAAATTGCTTATTTTGTAACCAATATGAAAATACTGAACACTTATTAAAATGTTCTCTTCATTTACACAATCCAGATATTATTCTTACCAACAAAATAACAAATACTTTAAACTCTCTAAACCTATTAAAAACATTATCATATATAATAATGCAAATTCTAAATAATCCCTCTTCAAATTTCAATACAAATAACTCATTACTATTATTTATTCAGAGTATATTAACACTAGATCATTATAAACAACTACAATCTACTCTAAAAAAATCAACTAATAACTTTCTTATCACATTATCAAACTTACTACTTACTTGGTTCAATTTTATGATCTGGCAAACATGAAATGTTAAATAACATAAATAGAAGTTAGCACGAGAAATCACTGTCTTAACAAAAAGGAAAAACAACATCCATTTACCTATCTCAAAACTAACAAACTCTAATAATACTACCTTTACCTGAGACACTAATATAAATTCTTTTATTATTAAACTTCTCTCTCAAAATTTTACTATACATACTTGCTTTTATTAAACCAATAATTCTAAGGGGTTCTCTACCCCTTCTGTAGTTAAATATTAATAATAGTTAACTTAACTAATGACAGAAAATAAAAGAATAATATCACACTAGATGTAGTTAGATATACATAGCAACAATAGTGTAGTTTAGAAATAATTCTTTAGTTATACATTATATCTAATTGGTATATTCATGTATTATTATTTTCCTATTTGATATTATATTAATAATAATAATAAAAAAAAACACCAGTGATGTATTTTAGTAAAACTGATATTTTAATTTCAAATATAGTTTGAATTTTGACATAATATATAAACAATATACACAAATTTATATGATTTTTTAATATGTATTTTAATGCTAAGAAGCCTCTATAATATAAGCTGAAATTTTCAATAGATTCTGAAAAATTCTGAAAACTTATAAAAGATTCTGAAAATTCTCATGTGCATTTATGCGCGAAAAAATTGGAATTTTCACATCACTACTTATTACAATAAATGAAGTCATAGGACCTCCTATCATGAAAATATAATGCAACTATAAGATATTAACAAAATTAGCGTAGCACAATAGGAGGAACCGTCGATGCTACACGACTGATCCTTCATTCCGTTAGTACATGTTATGATTATAACCCCATACCATTTTATTATAATAAAAATGGTATGGGATTATAATTATAACATGTACTAGCGGTATTGTAACATAATTTTTTTATATGTTGCGCACCGGGTGAAGGATCAGTCGTGTAACACGACGGTTCCTCCTATTGCGCAACACACATAGGCAGAAGTTCGTCTGATTGGCTAATAAATTCAATTTAATTTTACATTATTTATACAGTTTAGAGTACTT
>CAJVQA010004662.1:0-17246 GCA_910591915.1 Cetraspora pellucida
GATGCTAGGCTTAGTTGTTAAGGATATTTATGTAATTGCAAATGTAGTTTCAAAATCTTAATAAAGCACTAGTGTGACTGCTTAAGTTTTAAAAAAAAAAAAAAAAAAAAAAAAAAAAATTTGAAATTAAAAAGAAAAATATAAGATGTTTATTTATTTTCAATGCAAAAAAAAAGCAACCAGAATGGTAAATGCCAGTAGAACATATAATTTTGGAAATTACTACCTTTATGAAATTGGAATTGAAAAGAAAAATATAAAACATTCATTATTTTCAATGCAAAAAAAAAAGCAGCCAGAATGACAAATACTAGTAGAATATATGATCTTGGGAATTTGGAATTGGAGTTGAAAAGAGTAAACATAAGATGTTTATTTATTTTCAATACAAAAAAAAAAGCAGCTGGAATGATAAATGTTAGTGGAACATATGATCTTGGGAATTGCTACCTTCATGAAATTGGAGTTAAAAAGAGCAAATATAAGATGTTCATTTATTTTATAATGCAAAAAAAAAAAAAAGCAGCCAGAATGATAAATGTTAGTGGAACATATGATCTTAGGAATTGCTATCTTCATAGAATTGAAGTTGAAAAGGGTAAATATAAGATGTTTATTTATTTTACAATGCAAAAAAAAAAAGTAGTCAGAATAGTAAATGCTAGTGGAATATGCAATTTTGAAAATTGTTACTTCATAGAATTAAAGTTGAAAAGAGCAAATATAAGATGTTCATTTATTTACAATGCAAAAGAAAAGCAGCTGAAATGGTAAATACTAGTGAAATATAAATTACTATATTAATAAAATTGGAGTTGAAAAGAAAAATATAAGACATTTATTTATTTTACAATGCAAAAAAAAAAAAGCAACCAGAATAGTAAATATTAGTGGAACATATGATCTTGAGAATTACTATTTTCATGAATTGGAGTTGAAAAGAGTGAATATAAAATGTTCATTTATTTTTAATGCAAAAAAAAAGCAGCCAGAATAGTAAATATAAGTAGAACATATAATCTTGGAAATTGTTACCTTCATGAAATTGAAGTTGAGAAAGATAAACATAAAATATTCATTTATTTTTAATACAAAAAAAAAACAACTAGAATTGTAAATATAAGTGAAATATATAATCTTAAAAATTGCTGTCTTTATAGAATTGGAATTGAAAAAAGCTAATATAAAATATTTATTTATTTTACAATACAAAAAAAAAAAAATAACCAAAATAGTAAATGTTAATGAAATATATGATCTTGGAAATTACTACCTTCATAAAATTGAAGTTAAAAAAAACAAACATAAAACATTCATTTATTTTCAATACAAAAAAAAAGCAGCTGGAATGATAAATGCTAATAGAATATAAATTGCTACCTTCATAGAATTGGAGTTGAAAAAAAAATATAAGATGTTTATTTATTTTTAATGCAAAAAAAAACAGCTGGAATAGTAAATGTTAGTAAAATATATGATCTTGGAAATTGCTACCTTCATGGAATTGAAGTTGAAAAAAACAAAAATAAAAATATTTATTTATTTTCAATACAAAAAAAAAAGCAGCTAGAATGATAAATGTTAGTGGAACATACAATCTTGAAAATTACTACCTTTATGAAATTGAAGTTGAAAAGAGTGAATATAAGATGTTCATTTATTTTACAATGCAAAAAAAAAGCAACCGAAATAGTAAATTTAAATGGAACATATAATTTTAGAAATTGCTACTTTCATAGAATTGGAGTTGAAAAAAAAATATAAAACATTCATTTATTTTTAATGCAAAAAAAAAAAAGTAGCCAAAATGATAAATGTTAGTAGAACATATGATCTTAGAAATTTGGAATTAGAGTTGAAAAGAGTGAATATAAGATGTTCATTTATTTTACAATGCAAAAAAAAAAGCAACCAGAATGGTAAATGTTAGTAAAACATATGATCTTGGAAATTTGGAATTGAAATTAAAAAAAGTGAACATAAAATATTAATTTATTTTACAATGCAAAAAAAAAGCAGCCAGAATAATAAATGTAAGTAGAACATATAATCTTGGGAATTGCTACCTTCATAAAATTAAAGTTGAAAAGAAAATATAAGACATTTATTTATTTTCAATACAAAAAAAAAAAAGTAGTCAAAATAATAAATGTTAGTAGAACATATGATCTTGAGAATTTAAAATTGGAGTTGAAAAGAGCAAACATAAGATGTTTATTTATTTTACAATGCAAAAAAAGTAGATAATTTTATCAGTTAAGTAATTTTGTAATTATCGGTAAAATGATTATGTTAAAAAAATAATATATCAAGTAAATATGATATGTCAAGGAAATAATCATGTTGGGTGAATGATATGTTGGATGAATAATATGTTGGGGAAACAATCATATAAGAAAAATGATCATGTTAAGGAAATTATCATGTCAGAGAAATGATCTTGTTAGGAAAAATAATTGTTGGGGAAATTAACAGGTCAGGAAAATGATTGTTAGAGAAATTAACATATTAAGGAAATGATTGTTAAGGAAATGATTGTAGAGAAAGAAGTTGTTGGGAAAATGATTGTTAGGAAAATAATAGAGACCTCTTTGTTATTTGATAGTATATAGATCTCTATTACTATTAATTTTATTTGCTTGAAGTATAATATGATTTCTATTATATACTTATTTATGTTCTTGACTATGAAGAATAGTGATTCTAGTATAGTAATTGGGTTGTCATTCTTCAAGCAATAGGTCCAAAATTTAAATCCCACTGATGGTAAAAAATTTGAAAAATAATCCTATTCTAGCAACTTGTATAAAGTATTTGGAGTCATAATTCTGTAATTCTGGTTGTATCAAAACTAACTTTGAGAGTGTGCAATATTATACAAAAAATCTGAAAAGTATATACTTTATAAAAAGCCCTGTTTGGAAATTCTAAGTAAAGAGGTAATATGATCTTTAATGATACCATCTGTGAAAATCTTGATTTGAAGATGGAAACCTGAAGCAGGTGATCTGTATAGACAAGAATCCTAGGTAAAGAGGTCTACTAATCTGACTACCAATTGAACTGAATATAGAGTTGCATTATACAGAGCTAACTGGATTGGTAGTATAAGAAAACTTGCAAAAACATACAAGATACTAGTAAGGTTGTAAAGGGGAATACTGAGGTTGTATGAACTCTACAAGAATGTAGCAGTTTAAGGGTTATCCTAATTGCAAATGTTGGTTTCAGTTATAGTAATACTAAGTTGACTGAAAATTGGATAACAGAAGGCTTTGATGGGTTTAGTATAAGGTTAAAGGTTTTTTATATAAGTAAACCTGTTTTAAAGACCTAGTGATCATAGTAAATATATACTGATAAAAACTGGAGCAGTTGGTATAATAGGTAAATAGATAGATATAGAGACTAGAGTATTTAAATAGAGGACTCACAAGCAGGTTCTAAGTATAGCAACTAGTATAGAACCTTTGGATGGACTACTTAAATTAGACAATGACTAAAGTTGTACAAATTGCTAGTTGTATAGCTGAAACATACTATCAATAAAAACCTGGATCACAAGTATTTACCTTTAATATTAAAAAATAAAATCTTCTTGATTATGCCTATATGTTTTGTCTATTGTTTTTCTATTAAAAACCCTACATCTAATAGCTTTTTCTTATCTTCTGCTGCATTATTCTAATAACTGATATATTTTTTTGTTGTTTTGTATATTAAAAATTTCTTTTTTCTTTCTGCAAGATTTATTTTAGTAATTTACAGTATTGTAATTTTATCTTCTTTTGCTCAGCTGAGCAGATTTTCAAGTTTCCAACCTTTGGTTTTTAATTCATTAATATTGTGATATGCAACTTTTATCTCTTTTTTTCCTTTTTTCTGTTTTTTTTTTAATTAGTTTTGCAATAGTTCTGTATTCACTGCTCTTTCTTTTTCTTTTTTGTGTTTTTTTTTTTAGATAAGGCAATAGTATTCAACCTCTTTTTCTCTTTACAGAAAATTCTCTAATTTCTTATTTGTTCTTGTTAGTTTAACTATAGTGTCTTTAAAAGTGATTTGGTTAGGTCTTCTATGCTCTTTCTTCAGCTATCTTTATTTTTCTAGACTTTCTAGTATTTGGTCTTATATGTTTTCTATATCTAATGCTTGTTCTTGTGTCTTTTTATATTTTTAATTTCTTTTCTTAATCTTTTTTCTCCTTAGTCTATACTTGCTAGATTTCCTTTTTTACTTCTTTTGTTTTAGTAACTTCTACTTTCTTGTTTATTTCTTCTATTATTTGGTCTTGTACTATATTTATTCCTTTTCATATACTTTTCTGAATTTGTATACTCTTTCTTCTAAGTCAAAGCTTTCTATTTCTTTTTTTTTTTTATATCCTTTGTGTCTTACTTTAGCTTTTATAAGGTTTTTCATCTAAACTTTTTGGTTTAACTTTTTAGGATATCAAGATACCATTGTATCTAATCTCTTTTTTTGTAGCTATATCTATATCTTTCTGATTTTTAAATGACACTACTGTATAACTTCTTGGTCTTCCTTATCTATTTAGTAGAATGTATACTGCTATTGCCTTTCTAGTTTTAAGTTCTCATAGTAGAATTAGTTCAAAAATTTCCTTTAGTATTCCTTTTAATCTTGCTATAAATTGGTTTCTTTCTTCTTTCTTCTTCTTTTCTTCTTCACCTATTGCCATTCTTGCTAACTTTTTATTTCTTAAGAAAATTATCTATAGAAATACTTGTCCTTCTTCTCTTTTTATTTTTATCACTGCTGTTGTTTTGAATATGCTTCTTCAGATTCTGCATCTTATTACTTTACCTATCTTTCTTACTTTGCAAGAACTACTTATTAATTTTTCTAGTTATTATACTTTGCAAGTAATAACAATCTTGGATTAGAAAAAAAGCATTACTAATATATTTTGTAAAAACATTATCTTAATTTCTTTGAATATTAGTAATATGAATTTGGATAAAAAGAAAAAGTATTAGCTAATAACTTTATAAAAACATTCTATTAAAAGATTTTAATATGCAATATATACTTTAGAAGAAGAAATAGTATTGGCTAATATACAGTTGGCAAAAAAAAATTGACATATTAGTTAAATGAAAATTTAATAGCAATTTTTAAAAAATATATAAGTAATTTTACCTTCAATTAAAAAAACTTTCTTCATTTAAAAAATATTTAAATTCATTAAAAACAACTAAAAATTACTTTTTTTATATACTTTTTTATATAGTATATATTAGATTTTAGATTATCAAAACAGAAAATAAGATGATTATCTCAAACTTTATTATTTATAAAGTGTTACATATATTAAACATTATTGTCTTATTGAACAAAAATATTAACCTAATAAGGAATCTAATATTTATAGATCTTTTAAAAAAATTTAAGCAAAAAACTATTACTTTCATTTCTTAAATTAATATTTTTATTTGTTGTTTATATTTTTTAAAGAAAACCAACATTATCTTATTAAATAAAAACAATAAAAAATTTTTAAAGCAATAGAATATGTATCATTACTAAATTATAACAAATTTTTTTTTTTAAAAAATAAAAATTAATATTTGAAGATAAATAAAAACTTTTATTTTTTTGATATTAAGGTGAGGTCTTGCTTATATCTTTATTAATAATTTTAGTTGTACATATTAATATACTATATATTAAAGATATACTAAGATTGTAAAATATAAAATAAAAACTACATGCAAGAATTAAAGCTCAGATAACATTATCTGTAATCTAAATTAAAGTAAAAACTTTTATTTTTTTTTAATATACAAGATTTAGATAGTTTTTATATTTTATAAAATATAAAAAGTTTTCTTTATAATTTTCAAGTAAGTATCTATGAAAGCTGAACTACAATACTATTATATTAGTTAAATGCTATGCATTTAACTAGTATAATATTGGTCATATATAAGTATA
The DNA here is from genome assembly GCA_910591915.1 of Cetraspora pellucida. Taxonomy (NCBI): domain Eukaryota; kingdom Fungi; phylum Glomeromycota; class Glomeromycetes; order Diversisporales; family Gigasporaceae; genus Cetraspora; species Cetraspora pellucida. The sequence goes on from CAJVQA010004662.1 coordinate 5,956, forward strand.
CTGTTAGATAATATAGGTGGTTTGATGCAACTAAAAACTTTAAATAGTATTTTTAAACTCTAGTTTGCATTCTAAATACTAAATTAATATGTAAAAACATTAAATCTAAATACTTGTTTGCATTTATGATCTGCTTGTTTAGAGATAATCAAATGTTTTTTTTTAATTATATAGAAGTGAAACCTGTATATTATATCAAAAATAATTTTTATAAACTAATTATTTTAAATTGGACTTTTAGAATAATTGCTTTAAAAAAAACCATTACTTGCTAGTAATATGAACTGATATTTAAAAATTTTTTTTTTGTTATTTTTTTTTGTACTAATTAGTTTTTATTTATTTTTTTTTTTTTTAGAGAATTAAATATTTTGTCTTTGTTATATTGTTATTTTTCAAGATCATTATTTGTAAAAGTTACTGTTTTTCAAAGTTACTATCTCTGTATTAATGTTTATTGATAAGTATAGGTTTTGATTTCATTAGTTTGAAATTAAACAAATAAAATTTTTAAGTTTTTTGATCTTTTTACTTTATTTTATAGTAAGTTTTTTATGTATTTAGCAGTAGTTTACAACATTATTAATATTAATTTTATTTAGTTTTTATAAAGTTTGTAAATAATTTTTACATTACATAGGTTGAATAAATGAATAAAGGGTAAATAATAGGTAAATAATAGAAAAAAAACTGCTATTATTCTACTCTATATTTGCTAAATAATGACAGCATAATAGCAAAATAACAGTAAAATAACAGAAGGTTTGTTAATATAAGTAACATAATAGTAACATAATAGCAAAATAATAGAACAGTTCTATTATTTTACTTTTAGTTACAAAGGCTAAAAGTAAAATAATAAAACTGTTTTATTATTTTACTATTATATTACTATTATGTTATTCATATTGACAAATCTTCTATTATTTTACTGTTATTCTGCTATTATGCTGCTGTTATGCTGCTATTATTTGGCAAATATAGAGTAGAATAATGGCAGATTTTTTTTCTATTATTTATTTATTATTTATTCTTTATTTATTTGTTCGACCTATGTCATTTTATAATAGTTTTATAGATATTTATTAGAAGTATATGTTTTAATAATATGTCTTTTATGAAGTTCTATAGCATTCAAAATTTGTAATTAAAATTTGTTATTAAGTATTAGAATTATTAGTTAGAATTAGTAAATGAGTATAACTTATTACTACTTATTTATTAGAAAAAAATTGACAAAAATATATATGCTAGTGAAATATTTTAAGTTATACTATTATTATAATAGTCTATAAGTACTATAATAGAATATTTATTTATACTGTTTTTATAGATAGTATAGATGCAAACTTATATTAATATTGTAACATATATTAATATTAATTAGATATAAATTAAAAATAAGATAATATATCAAAAAAGTTATAACTGATGTTTGTTATAACACTTAACATGTGATATAGCATTTGACTTATATTATCATACTTATGCCATAACATTCAGTAAAATTTTGCAAAACAATTTCTCAACTGATTTAATTAAGTTTGTAATTTTAATATAAGACAATATATACTTGATAATAGAATTAATTTTAAAAATTATCAAATTATAGCATATGCTATATTTTTTATTGTAATTGCTGTACAAAACAAAAATTAAGCATATTAATCAAAAGCCTAAATCAGAATTCATCAAAAACAGGTTGTATTAAATAATACTAATATATACTAACTTAGAATTTGGTCAATTTCTGAATTTTGTCTTTGTTATATAATTACAAAAATTAGATGCTATTACTATATCATAATTAATTATATTATATAGTAAAATGTCATAATGCTGTAATTCAGTAATTCTACTATTACAATAGATATTAAAAGTAACTTTGTTAGCAAATAATTAACAACTCAAAAAATTACCAACTACAAAGTAAGTTAAAGCTTTAAGCTTTTTCAAAGATGCAAAAGTTTTTGTTATTATAAATAGCATTTAAATTTAAATAATATATTTTAATACTTTAATAAAAAAGAATTAGACAGGTATTTATATATTTTATATAAAAATGCCTTTTGTTAAACTGACATCTAAATATATCTATTAACTTTATTTTTAAAGATTGTTAATATAGTTAAAGTAATATAAATAAATATTTAATTTATATCCAAATTCTTTTTATATTTCTTGTTAAGTTTTATTGGTTGACAAGTGTTATCTTTTTATGAGTTTTTGTACAATTGATCAGAAATTTAATAAGACTATTTGTGCTAACCTTTTTAGAATAAAGAATTACATATAATACAAAATATCTTTTATATACTAATCATATACTAAAATTACAAATCTAATTGAATCAACTGAAAAATTATTCAACTAATTTTTATAAGATAATTTAGAAATTATAAAAACAGCTTGTTTTTACTAAGAGATTATATATAAAATTGATTTATATAGTGCATTTAATACCTTAACCAATTATACAATTTATGCAATTCAATTTTATTATATTTTTAATATTTAAATTTAATTATTTAATTAACACTTAAAAGTAAATATTAGTATTTAGTATTACTCTGAATTATTCTGTTTAGGTAATTTCTATTCAAGTTTTTATTATTATTTTATATTTTTAGTAATTGATCTTTTTTAAAATCTGTCTTTTTTAGTATTTTTAAGTTTCATAAATTTCAAATGTTTGTAAAAGTACTCTATATCTTTAGTGCTAGTTAAACACTTGTAATTGCATATAAACAGCATTTTTCAAAGTAATGTGCATGCTCAAATTGCACTTAAAATTTTTTTATTTGTTGACTAAGAGTTACTTAAATAAAAAAAAAATATTAGATAATATAACTGTAATAAAACAAGATAAAAATTAATATAGGTTTTGTATACCAACTTTATACAAACTGATAGTCAAATTTGTACAAACTGACAGTCAAATTCGTACAAATTGACAGTCAAATTTATACATAACATTTTTAATTAAATTACCATATTTTGTGATCTAATAACTTACATTATATAAATTTGATACCATTTGATTCATTAAAATTAGATGAATCAAATAGTACCAAATTTATATAATTAAATTACTAGGTCATGAGTTATTGTGATTTAATTAAAAGTGTTATGTATAAATTTGACTATCAATTTGTATGAATTTGACTGTCAGTTTGTATGAATTTGACTATCAGTTTATATAAATTTAACTGTTAGTTTGTACAAAGTTAGTATACAAAACCTGTATATATATATTTAATTTGTATAAATAAACTAAAAATAGAAAATAATTTGTTTAAATATTTATCATTATTCATCTTATTCATTTACAAATAATAATAAGATAACTGTGCAATATTATCATGCAAAACCAGAAACAGAAGACTTAGAGTATTGGATTGCATCTAGTAAATATATAGGTTGTTGCACTATTGCACATATATAGTGATATATTATATATACAATACACTATATATTGTATATAACAGAATTTTTGAATGACTATGTAACATGACTTTTAGAATTCAGGTTAGTTAGCATAATTGTGACTAGCTAGTATAATTCTGGTTGGATTGCATAATGCAAAAAATTGTACAATAGTTTATTCCTAACTGTATGTACTATACACAAATTTTTGCTAGTCCTTTCTAAAATAGTTAGTAAAGTAGTTTTATATGATTGTAGAAATATATATAGACTTGCAAAGATTTAATAAAAATTTGATAGTGTATGATTAACATAAGTTCATAAAATTAATTTTTACAAGTCCATTATCTGTTTGGCACAAAGATGTGACAAATTATTAGGTGTGACTAATAAATATTAATTAATTATTTAGCTAATGTTTGCTTATCACACAAACAATTTGCTACATCTTCATACCAAATAGAAGAGGAAATCCAATCCTTTATAAGTAACCCATTTTTTATGTTTAGAGTTAGAGCATTGTTCTTTTTTCATATAAGGTTATAAAAAAATTAACTTTTTCAAAAAATTTTTTTTTTTTACAAATCGTACGTACTATCATGATTTCCTCATGTCCGCCTCTATTTGTGTTATCATAATGTACTAATTTACTATATACTATCATTTATATCAGCTAATCAGATCGCTAGATACGCATTGTACAGATTGTATGCAAAAAAAAATTTTGATTAACATATAAATGGCATATTACTAGGCATGTGATGTAGATCACTGAAAGACAAATAAATATTTAGTTAACCCAAATTTTATTAACCAGTTCTGACCTCTGCTACCAACACGAAATCACACTAACCTCAAAAATCTGATTGGCCATATCGACTGGAACAAAAACTTCCAGTGTATAGGCAAGCGCCTCACTTGTTTAATACTGGCAATTTATCAACATCACATAAATAATTGGATCAAACATTATGAATAATCAAGATCGACAAAATCCCTATATGGTAATTTAACAAATTTTTTACATTTTTCTTTTAAGAATCTATATTTATCTTCTAAGCACGAAATACTTGACAGTAATTAAGTACTCGATATTTCAGCATATATTTCTATAATTTATGACGATAATATCATGATCCGATTTTCCAACTGAGATATGCATACCCAATGAAATCCTTCCCCAACAAAAACACCAAAATCAAAACCACTTTCACATGCAACTGTCTTAAATTCATCCTATCTAAATAAAGAATTATTATTTGTATAAGTTAGAACATATACTATTTTAATTAAATACCTATATTAGTTTAAATTAAGCTTTAGGGGTGTGGCGACTTAGTGAAATGGATAAGTTGTCAACCCCCCAAGTGGTAGATTGTAAGTTCAAAACCCACTAACAGCGAAAATTTGAATAATCACCTATGTAATACATAGACAGTATTATGGCGACGGCATTCTGTCAATTAGTTAGGATAGGATACCTGTAACTATGGTCGTACCAACATGACTGGCAGGTTATGGGGCATCTGTGTAACCTTGGTTACACAAAGGAATGCAAACCGGTACTGGGCAGTGCAAACCTAAAATAAGTCCCTATGGTCATGTAAATCTGTAGAACTGGGAAACTGGAGCCTACTTGAAAAGACCTGAGTAAAGAGGTAACACAGATCTTCGATGATACCACTGTAAAGGCTAGACCTAGGAAACAGATACCAATATGGAGGAGCCAGACAGGCAAAAACCTTAAGTGAAAGGTACCACCAACCAGGCCACTGGAACTAAACCAGAGAAAAAGGATATCGGGTCAGCTCAATATACCAAGGACAGGTTACAGTCCTACTAGGCTATCTGGATTGGGAGTCTGGAGTCAAAGCAGGGGTATACTATAAGTACTAGAGATATGCTGTGAAGTAGGTGCTGGGGTTTGAGTAAACTCTACAAGGGCTAGCCTTGTTAATGTTCTGTAGAGTGAGTAGGTAGTTAACAAGGGGATACCCCAGAACCTTACAGTCAGATGACATATTCTGAAATGTTTAACGGCTTGACAGATGTACAAAAAGGGAAGCCAAATGTTGGGTTAGATGGCACTTAGTTGTATGGGAACTAGATGTTACTCGCCTGGGTGTAGTATAAGGATCAGAGTATTTAAATAGGTACCTTCCTAGTAGGTTACAGGCATAACAGCTAGTGTAGAACCCTTAGGTAGACTACTTAAAATAGGTAACTAAAAGTTACATATGTGGCTAGTTGCACACTTACCTTGTACAAGTCATATGTAATGCATGACCAAAAACACAATAAAGGCGATAGCTACCAATAACATCGGTTTTAACAAAAAAAAAAAAATTAAGCTTTACATTATATTGCAATTTTATTTCTATGTAATTCTACTTCTAGGTCTAGCACTCCATCATTCGTTCCTCTAAATTGACAATTTAATTGAGTACATGTTTCATAGTCACATTTAACTAGAGCCAGCATGTATCCTATGCATCATTAAACCCCCGAGGCTTTACGTCTGCAGACAGGATCCTTGAAAACTAAGAAAAACGTTCATGTAATTAAACATGGCCCATGGTGCTTTTAATTCTCAGGTTATTTACATCAAGGTGACAGCATTTCTTCGGATACATAATGACTCTACAAGACTCTGTAAGAAAAACCCACCCAGTATGTTTAACTCTAATAACTAATCTTTCAAAATATATTTTCAATAACTCGACACAAAGTAATTCAAATCTATCTCCTAACTTCTTCGATGATTCACCTTCTAAACGAAAAAACTTTGGTATCTCAAATTCATATATCTTATGCATCTTTTTGTTTAGAAAAAAATACTCATATATCTGAGAAAATCTTTTATAGCTTTAATATAATAACTTATTTTTCGCTGGGAACATTTCATAATTGTTTGATCAGGAGAACGTGCCTAAATTACTCGAATCGTATATCACAAAACAGATCGTTATTAAAACAATATGCTAAAAAACCATTTTTAGAATATTGTTGAAATTATCAGATTTATATCTATTTTCAATCGCTTTATTTAATCAATAGAAATTAAGTGCTTGATTATTTACGACAAATTATAATAGTTAATCGAGCATCCAAGAAGACATGATTTATTATAACAATAGTTTTTAATCAAGATTTGAAAGTATGAACAATTGACCGAATTTAGTTTAGGATAATTTTTAGCTCCGTCTTACAAATAAGCCTTGCAGGTGATACAATACAGATAAATTTTATACCCAGAGTTTTAATTTTGCCAATCAGGAAGTTGGATCAGATGTAACATGACAACCAAAGCAACAATTGCTTTTTTTTGTAAAGTCAAATTTGTCTTTAAGAAATCACCTTTTGTACATTAACAAAAAAAAAATTCCTTGCAAAATTTTGATATAATGCTGACTACTAATTCGAACCCTAATGCAAGGTGACATGTAAATTGGTACGAATAATTCCAGCCAATAGAAACTCGTGTGAAATTAGTGAATGCTATTCTAATACAATTTAGAGCACGAAAAATTCTGTGCCAGGTTGGTGGCACAGCAAAATTTTTTAAAGTTCATTAATGTTAGGGTTAGCGTTTAGAATATTGGATAGTTATATAGTAAAATTGCACATGAAAAACTTTTTGTTAAAGCGTAAAAGTGGTTTTTTTATGCAGATTTTGAGAAATAAGCAATCTTTGGCAAAACAAATGTTTGTTTTGAACTTTCCTGATTGTGTTATGTTACACCTGATTCTTGAAATAGGATTTGTATCAGTGATCTGAGCCATAACGATCAACAAAACCTGGTACAGAATTTTTTTGTGCTTTCTTAAAACCTGTTCATAAATGTTAGAAACTAAGTTACAGATCGGTATGACTTTTACAAACTTGGAAATTGTTCATTCGGCCGTGGACAGTTAAGAATGAACAAACTAAGTAAGCTAGCTGTTGACTGTTTGTTTTACAAATAAAACTAGTTCATGCCCTTTTACTATTTCAGCTAACAAGCGTAAAGATGATCTAACTTGTCAACTTTTATAGATACTTTTAAAGCACAAGATATAGCAATACTTCGACCTTGTGATTAGTGTTACAGCCTAAACCCTTTACCGAAGTCTGAAACATCTGAAACTGGACGAAATGTCTAAAACTGGACTAAATGTTCGAAACTGGATAAAACGTTCGAAACTAGGTAAAATGTCCAAAACTGGGTGAAACTACTTTGTGATTTTTCTGTCTTTATGTGTTTGATTAATTTTTGAAGTTTGACAATGCTTTTTTTTTGTTGTTATTCTCTTTGACTTCTCTTTCTGTTTGTTATTGTATTGTATATTTTTTTTTAAGTATATATTTACTTGTTGATATAATGATTGTTTCTTCTATTATATCCTATATATTATTTATTTTCTCTAATTTTCTTTTTTCATCTTGTTTTTTTTTATTAATGTCTTCTAAAACTTTTATTCTTTTTAATCAGTTTTGTAGTTCTTGTATATAATTTTCCCATTTTTTTGATTTTGTTTGGTCATACAAATATACTGTTCTTAATTGTCTTTTTCTTTTAATATCAACTTTGTTTTTTTTTACTATCATATGTTTAATCCATATCTTTGGTATTATTATTCTGTAATTATTCTTTGTAATCTCTTTTGCTTCTTTAATTATTTCTTTTTACAAATCTAAAATTAATTCATCTGATATTCATATATAATTAATTCTTCTTTATTTGATTAAATATATTATTGATTTGTTAGATACATGTTTTTATATATCTTTGAAGTTTTGTTTTTTTATCCAATTGAATATTAACAGTCTTTTATAATTTACTATTTGTGAATGTTGTCTATTTAAAATATTATCTACTATATAATTAAAGTTATCTATTATGATAAACTAACATACAACTTATTATGTTGTTCTGTTTTTAAAGCATCTATATATAATATAAAATTAGTAGATAAACATTATGTGATAAACCTTATGAGATCAATCATAAAGAAAAACTGAATGTTCTATATGCTGTCGATCTATCCAAAAAAGTAATAAAAGTAACAAAAGTAAGTAAAATAAGATTTTTCTTATTTTTCATATAACCAATTACTCAGAACCTAAATGCGATGATCAATCACATGTTATATATAATGTAATAACTGTGGTACCAATAAAACTAACCAATCAGAATTGATTTTTGTCTCTTAGAGTTTATAGTATCTCATAAGGTTTATTTTATAATGTTTATCTACCCATTCTATATTATATATAGATTGTTTTATTTTGTTAAATATTTGTATTTATTAACTTATTAATAATAAATAGAAATAAAGAAATTTTCTTATTTTGATATTGATAATAATGTAAAAAAAATATTGAATAATAAGAAATATAAATTATTATGGATTTCATATAATCAGTTTGAAAATATTAAAAAAATTATGTTTGTTTTTTCTTTTTTAAAACTTTTTTTATAATTTTTTACTAAATGTTTTTTTCTATTATTTTATCATTCAGTAGTATATAAACTATATTTATTACTAACTCCAGTTGTTTGAAATATAATATAATCTTTATTATATATTTATTTATTTTCTTAACTACATCTACTATATATGTTTTTTTTTATTATTCATCAATTATGATTCCTATATCTGATCTTTTTTTCTTATTCTTTACTATATTTGTTCAATATCCTATATACTTTTTATTTAACATATATGTTAAAAATTTTTTTTCTTTTTTTATAAGATTTGTTTCTATAATTTTTATTATTGTGATTTTATTTCTTTAGTCTAAATAAACAGATTTTCAATTTTCAATCTTTGGTTTTAAGTCTATTAATATTATAACATGCCATCTTTAATTCTTTTTTTTTTTTTTTTTTAATGATTTTTGTTTTGTTTTTGTATTTTTTACTTCTTCTTTTTTTTTACTATACTTTTTTTCTTCTTAACAAAAAGATTTATTTCTTGTTTCTTTTTAAACAACTTTCTTTTACTTTACAAAAACTCTTCAATTTTCTTGTCTATATTTATTAATCCAATTGTAACACTCTTAGGAATATTTAGATTGATTTATTTCATTCTTCTCTTTATCTTTCTCTAGTCTTTCTAATTTTTCTAATATTAGATCTAAGATATTTTCAATATATGAGATTCTTTCTTGTGACTAAGTTTAAGTTATCTTTTCTTTCTTTATCTTCTCATGTTTCTGGTTTTTAATTATTAAGTTTTCTTTATCTTGTTTTCTATTTTTATAATCATATTTGTTTTTATTATTTCTTTATTTAATTATTTTTCTTTTATTATTTTTATATATTTCTTCATTAGAGTTTTTATTATTACTATCTGTTCTCTTATAATTTGTAATATTATTTTTATTTTTTTATTTTTTTTTTTCTGTTCTTTATAGTTTAGCCGAAATAACAAATGATTATTAAATATTATTGGTTTTGTTTATATTATACTCATTTCTTCTTCTATTATAAATATTATTATTACTGATCTTCTCTAATTTTTATTTCTGTTGAATAAAATATATACTGTTTTTGCTCTTTTTTTCTTTAAACATTATAATAATAATACTTCTAATGTATTATTTGAAAGCTTCAATATTTTTGTTATAAATTGATTTCATAAATTATATTAGTCAAAGTCTTCTTCATCTACAGTTATTCTTACTAACTTATATATACCAATTGGTAAAGTTTATGATATGTTTTTTTTTTTAATTTTTTTGGTTTAACTACTAATAAGGCTTTGTATTTAGATTTTTTAATATATTTTATTTGAGTTTCTTTGAGGCTTCTATATATATATATTATTTCTTTTTGTTTTTATTTTTAAAAACCTTTTTAATTGTTTTAATATAATAATTACTATAGAGAATCTATTAAATATACTTTAATCTTTCTTTTTATTTGTACCTGATATTATATATATTAATATGTTTGCTTTAAATGATCTGCTTTTATCATATATATGATTTATTGAAAAGTATTAAATATATTCTATTGTATTTATGAATATTGACATTTTATTATTTTTTTCTGTTATTGGTTTTATACTACTTTTATTTTTGTTTTTTATATTTTTTCTTTTATTTTGCAAAAAAAATTTAACAAACTCTTTTGGTTCTTTTTAGCTTTATTTTTTATATATATATTTTTTTTCTTAACTTTAGCAGTTTTGCTAATTGCTCTTTATTAAGACATCATGTTTTTATATAAATATTTTTAAACTTAACATATTGAGTTGACATTCTGCAATTACTTCTATAAGCACTTACAAGTGATTTGCCTACATCAGTTAACTAATTTTCTAAGAAAGAAGAGAATCTGGAGGCATATTTGACCACCACTCTACAATAGAATATTACTAATCTGATAACATCTTCTCATAAAGAAGTGAAAGAAAACAAAAAAAACTTACTATATAATAGAAAAAAAACACAGAAGTATAAAAAATAAAGATAAAAGATACAAAACAAAAAATAAAAAAGGAAAGAAGTAAATTAAAAGAAAAAAGAAAAAAATATGTGCAACTTTTGCTATATAACAATTAGATGGTCACAATTATAAGCCTGTGTCAGGCTTTAAAAATTATACTATACTAAATAGAAATAACTCTACTATTTTTTTATCTATTAGAACATTTAACAAAATTTATATAGCATAAAACTTTAACTTAAACATAGAGAGTTAATATGGAGTACTAGTTAGTCTGAAAACAGTATTTCATAAGGTTTCAGTGATTTAAGGCATATGTATAAGTTATATTTGTATTTTTTTTTTTTTTTTTAGTATTAAGGTGACCTCTTTGGTCCGAGCTTTTTATTAATACTTATAGCAGATACATGTTTTATATAGACATATCTA
>CAJVQA010004663.1:0-17242 GCA_910591915.1 Cetraspora pellucida
ACTGCCTTTATTGTGAATTCAATTATGATTATATAACTTGTACAAGGTTACCCCTATACTACACTAGCAGATAGCAGTGCAAGCTCCCATACACCTAATTAGATGCCATCTAACCTAACCTTGACCTTCCTGTCTGTATATCTGTCAGGCCATTACACATTTCAGAATATGTCACCTAACTATAGGGCTCTAAGGGCCTTTTTGCTAACTAACTACCCATATTTAATCTTTGCTAACAGGGCTCGCCCTTGTAAAGTTTACCCAAATCTCAATACTGACTTCACAGCATATCTCTAGTACTTATAGTATACTCTGCTTCCAAAACCAGACTCCTAATCCAGATAGCTCAGTAGAACTGTAACCTGTCTCTGGTATCTCAGAGTCTGTCCTTCAAGGTCCTTTTCCTCCAGTTTAAGACTTCCGGTGGCCTGATTGGTGGTACCTCTTACCCAAGGTTTTGCCTGCTTGATTTCTTCTATATTAATATCTGTTTCCTAGGTCTAGCCTTTACAGTAGTACTGTTGAAGATCTGTGTTACCTTTTTACTCGAGTCTTCCTAAGTGGGCTCTGGTTTTCTCAGTTCACAGATTTACCTAGCCATAAGAACTTATCTTGTGTTTGCACTGTCTAATGCTAGTTTGCATTTCTTTATATAACTCCAACATTGCACAAATGCCCTATAACCTGCTAGTTATCTGGTGCAACTATGTTACAGGTACTGATTCCAACTAATTGACGAATTGCTATTGCCATAATACTAGACACAAGGACTTATCTTGGGTTTGCATCACCTAATGCCAGTTTGCATTTCTCTAAGTAACTTAAACATTGTACAGATACTTGTAATACCAATATACATAGGTGGTTTTCCAAATTTTCACTATCAGTGAGTTTTGAACTTCCAACCTACCACTTGGGAGGTTGACAACTTATCTACTTCACTAAGTCACCACATCCTTTTTTCTTATATTATTATTAAATTTAAGTTATAGAGTTTTAAAAGTATTAATATTTTTTGCTATTTGTCTTAGTTATTTAGTTTTTTTATATTCAAAGTTGTAATTTTAAGTTTAAATTTTAGAAGCATGTAAGTATAAAAATAATTTTGAAAGGATGGTGATCCTAGTGCAGTAGTTGGATTGTTATCCTCCAAGTAGCAGGTCTAAGGTTCAAATTTCACTTATAATAAAATTTAAAAATTATATTTGCATTATAGTAACTATCTTCTGTTAATTGATTAGCCTTATGTTGTAATAATCCAGATATACCAAGTTAGGTTCTACTAATATTAGGAGCTTGGAATATCTATATAAAGTATAATATTATACATATATAAAGGAATGTATAACCAGTATTATATAAGACTTTAGTACAAACTCATAATAAGACTACCAGAAATAGAAGACTAAGGAACTGAGGTAACAGAAACCCACTTAAAAATTCCTAAATAAAGAAGTAGCATGAACTTGTAATAATATTATTAGACTGGTTAAAACTTACAAAACATCTTTATAAAAACTAAAGTTTAAAATCAGATGACAAATATGTATAAAGGAGCATATAACCAACCAGACTACCAAACTTACCAAAAGAAAAGAATACACAAGTATATCATATTAGGCTATCTGGATTGGTAATTTAATATGAGACTGTTGGTTCTAAGTTGCAGCTATTAAGAAATAATAAAAAAGATGCCAAAAAGATAGATACTAGAGTTTTAATAAACTTTACAAAGATAGAAATAGTGTAACATAATGGTTAAACAGATAACCTCTATGACTGTAAATATTAAATAACTATAGTATGTTGTATAAAACTAAGTTAGTATATGTGGAATATAAAGACTATAATAAGTTTTTTATAGAAGATAAAGTAGTTCTAAAAGTACTAACTAGTATCGAGAACTTGAATTGGTATAGCCTTAAAGATGTTCTTGTGATTCAAGAAGAATTGCATATATAGAAGGTTTAAATAGACAAGACTTCTAGTTGGCTTGCAGGTATAGCATCTAGTGTAAAACTTATATAGTAATGTATAAGCAAACTACTTAAATTAAGCATCAAAAGTGTATATATAGCTAGTTGTAACCTCTAATGTAAGGTAGTCTCTAGTGGCATATCATGTTCTATATACTTGAATAAAAGTATTACATTCTAAAAATAGAGACTTTAAGATTAAAAAATAAATTTAATTAATTTTAATCCAATTAGGTCTGTAAGAGCAACTTTTCATTGTATTGTTTTTTGTATAAATTAGGTCTTAATTTGTTCTTATCTTATAAGCTTTTTTTTTTAATTTTGTTTTTTTTACAAAATAACATAAAAGTTTTCTTATTGTTAACTTTTATTATAAATAGTATTTTATCTAAATTTTTGTTTTTTACATATAATTTTGAAGTAAAATACAATGCAACTAATTTATTTTGATGTGCTAGTACTAAGTTAGGTAGAAGATTGCTATCTTTACTAGTGTAGAGTTTTTCTTATTATTGTCTATTTCTATTAAGAGCAACAAAGGTTTATTTTAATTATTTTGTACTAATGCTTTTTCTTATAAACTTATATTCTTATTAATAGATATATTATTTTACAAGTATAGGTTTTTTTCTTGTTAGCAAGATTAGCTAACTAAGAAAACTTTTCTTTTTTTTACTTTAAACTAATATTCTTAAAATTTTTTTGTTATATAATCTAATTTTTCTTTTAAGTCTTAATATAATTGATAAAAAGTTACTAATTCCTAAAACAGTTAGTATTTTTTTTAATATATATATATTTTTTTACAGAAATAACATACTTTTGCTATAGTCTTCTATTTTGTTATAATTTTATTATCTCAAATATAAGTAAATTTAGAGATTTTATTTTTCAAAAAAAAATTTTCTGTAGTTTTAAAAATTATAACTTACAAATTTGTTAAGTATAATGTATTTTTAATTAATAAAGTCTTAATTAATGTTATTATATCTATATTTTTAAAAGCATTTTTAATTGAGTTTGATAGTTTTTCTTTATTGTTTAATAAAATATTTCTGATTTTGACTAGCAAGAATGATTTCTTTAAATTTATTAAAATGTATTTATAGTATATTCTATTAAGAATTTTAATAGAGTTGGGCTCCATAGCTTAATTGTTAAGCTGCCAACTTCCCACAGACGAGGTCAATGGTTCAAGCTAGGCTGGAGGCAAAATTTAAGGATTTTAACTCTGTAACCTAATATAGGAGCCAAATTGAATGCGAAACCCTATGGTAAGTCCCAAGGTGAAGTACAAAGATAGATTAGGAATTCCCAGAAGAAGATCAACTTTGCAGAGAGAAGGCACTATGTATGACAGCGGTATTACAGAAGGTTCTACTACTAAAAAAGTGTTGTGCAAGTAAGTCCTATCAAGACGAGGCAGCATCAACATCTTTGTACCCAACTTGCAGAGACTTGATTGGAAGAGTAATACTAATGTAGTTAAACTGGAGTGGTAAGTGAAGTGGTGCATGCAAAGAAGATCTGTAGCAAAGGATTGGTCTAACCAAAATTGGAACATCTTAGGCAGGTACTATAAACCCTTAAGAAGCAAACCATAGTTGTACATCACAACATTGTTGATGGTTACTATACTCGTATGTAATAAGTCAAGGTTTCAGGCCCTCTTGCAATACCAAATTGGAAGTACAATAGTACTACAACTATGGGAGTACACAAAAAAAGTATGTGGTAGCTGCAGATGATAATCCAGAATCTCGATAAATCCAACCGTGCCAATTGGTACCAATACATAAAGGGCTATGTACACCAAATTGGTAGCAAGAAGAACAAGAAACCACTGAAGTCAACCAATTTAGAAGAAGGGATGGGTTACTGCAGGAAGTAGATAGGAGGACTATGGTTAGATAGAATTAGGAAATATAATATTACAAGGTGGCTACAACCTTATCTTAATTAGTAACAATAGTTGAAACACTATAGTACTAGTCTTAATTTAGGAAAATGTAGATATAATGTCACATTGGATGTCTATATAGTAATATAGTAGTACAAATAGAATATAATAACTCAAATGTATTAATCTGGTATTAATTAAATAAAGTATTACGATTGGCATTATAAAAAAAAAAAAAAAAAAAAAAAAAAAGTTATAACTAATCTTGGTTTAACTTCATTCTACTTAGTTCACAATAGTATTGACCAATATGAAACTATTACTTTTTTGTTATAATATATTTACTATGATTCCCTTATCTCTTATATATAATTAAACACTTTTGGTTACAAATTACAATCTTCTTAGACTACTAACCTCAAACTTCAAACATCTAACTTATTACAAAAACAATGCTCTGTCTTGACTTATATAGATGATACTCTTTGGATTGCTTTATCACAATTTGAACTATCATATACAAGTATGTTGCAAAAATAATCAGAATCGAATGTCATGTGATTGATCACTTATAAACTTTATGCACAAACCAATCACAAGACATGCAGCTAATACTGAACACTTTTGCGACCACTATATTCTTTGGCCTAGATGTTTGTTTAACCATCTAAAAATATGTCTAATTTACGGAAAAAAAACCAGCACATAGTTATTTTGTACTTATGGAATAAGGAAATATGTGATGCAAAGAAAATACACAAGTGAACTAACGCCTCTTTCTCTACAATCTATGAAAACATAAAAAAACTCAAAAAAACTGAAATTATAGCTTATACAAAAGGCAATGGCCGATCCAAAACAATTACCAAACATGCCTTCTGTGCATTTGCATGATATATTCAAAGTAATTCTACAGTTACCACTAGAGCAATGGCCAATAAACTGGCTAAAATAGGTATAAACATATCTTATAGCACTGTTTCAAGGCATTTAATTAGCACTGGATATTCTAGTAGCATTCTACAAGCAACCCCTATGCTTACTGCAAAACATAAACTAGCATGAGTGGAATGGGCCAAAAAACATATAAATGATAATTAGAATCATACCTTTTTTACAGATGAAACTGCCTTTAGGCTTTTTTGTAATATGAAAAAGCATTAGTATAAAAGAACCCGACCAGTTAGGAGAATTCCAAAGGATTGATCAAAAATCTTGGCCTAGAGTGAATTTTGGGTTGGAGGTAAAGCAAGTTTGCTTTGCTTTAAAAGAATGCTAAATTTTATATAAAAATAATTAGTAAACATATTTTAGAAGTAAGAAAGATGCTTGGTACTAGGTGGCAGTGGCAGCAGGACAATGATCCTAAGCATCAAAGTAGTTATGCTAAAGCCTTTCTTAAAGAAAATGTTTCTGTTCTTCTTGATTGGCTATCCAATAGCCCTGACCTCATCCAATCAAAAATCTGTAAAGTATCATTAAAGAAAATATTGAAAAGCATATGCCAAAAAATCTTAATGAGTTAGAATGTTTTATGATTCAAGAATGGAATAAAATTCCAATCTTATTTTTGAAGAATTTAGTTGCTACAATGGGACAATGATGTAAGCTTGTAATTGAGCTAAATGGTGAATGTATTTCTTATTAGAAGAAATTTTTTTTAATAAATAAACATCTAGTTGGATACTATCAATAATATAAATTTTATGCAATTTGAATAAAATACTATACTGTTATTATATGATATTCGATTCTAATTATTTTTGCAACATACTGTATATTATTTATAGCTAAATCCTTTTATGCTATAGCCAATATTCAAGTCAATTCATCAAAATCCATTCTGGTTACCAACAATCTTTTATTTCATTATATACCTATCTCTTATAATAACTATTTTTTTTCTCTTTACTCTTCTAAAATACCTTTTAAATTTTTAGGTTGTTGGTTTATTTTGGATAACAAACAATTTAAATAAACAAAACTACTTATCTCTGAATTCTCTAAACTAATTCAAATTACTAAAACCAAATATATTACTAACTTACATGCTTATTATATTATTAATATAGTAATTATTCCTATTTTTGAATACTGACTTTAAAATATTGTAATCAACTAATCAACTTGCAATAAAATTTTTACTTAGCACATTGGTCTTATCAAACTTAAAGCCAAACTTTGTTATACAATACCTTTTAGTATCCTTTTATATTTACAAATTTATAACATTAAACATATTTGAAACATTCAACTACAACATTATATTTCTAATCTTCTTAAATAACTTAATAATTTTGACCTATTAGGCATATTTACTCATATTTGAATTTAACAATTACAAAATAATCTTTGGTTTCCAACTAACATTTTTTCTTATTCCAATCCAATTATTAATAATTCCAATTACCTAATCACAAATTTTAAAATTATATAGCTTATTAAACATATTAACTAAATATTCTTAATTAATTCAACTTATAATATTCCTTACACCTTATATGATAGAACTATCTTTCTTGAATCTTTTCTTTTTTCCTATTCTAAATATCCTGTTTTTAAAAAACAACTTAGACACTACAAACTTCTTTTTCTTGACCAACTTACCATCTATAATAATTTATATTTATTATATTGGCAACATATTTCTTCTAGACTAAACAAACTTTCTAAAGATATTATATCTCAAAAGTTTACTACTCTTAAGAACATTACTACAAACCATTCCTATCAACATATATTATATATCATTTTAACTTATCTCAATCAAACTATTTTTCTTATACTACTGATCACTTTAACTCTAATACCAAATACTAGTTACTTACTGTTCTTAATAATCAAATTATTGTCAACAAGATTAGAAGACATAATAGCTTTACAGACCTTATTCTTATCACTCACTAGTACTGTTTATTTTAGTCTCAGTTTTTTAACCTTTATTCTACTTTTTCCTTTACTACTACTATATGCCCTAGATGTTATCTTAATTTTAATTCAATTACTAACAAATGTACTATCTTTATTCCTACAAATTTGGCTACTAAATTACTTTGTCATATTAATTCTGATAAAACTCTTAATCTAATGCAAACTTTCTTAATATTGCATACTCTGTAACTATTTAACATATTTTATATATTCCACCTCTCTTTTATTAATAATTAATTCACAATAATTACTTTGTATCTTTTAGTCAGACCAACTTACTAACAGCCTACAGTCTATCGCTAATTCTAATTATAACCTAACTACTATCTTATTGTTTGAAGCATAACAGATGACTTACATTTTCAGGAATATGTATATCATATGATAGTCACATATACTAGAGGTCATTAGCAAAATTTGATATTTGTTACATAAATCATTGTCTGTCTGTCTGACCATGTAATTAATTAATATAAAATTAAAATATTTGATTAGCTATTACAAATTAATTTTTGCTCTGAACTTACAACAGTTTCTGTTTTTCTAGTTTTATATTAATAGTTCTGTTATTGAGCTTGGTACCTCTTAATGCTCTATAGGCATAGGCTAAATCCAAGTTAATAACTTTACAACTACTTATTCATTTTAGACATAAGTTAAACTTTGGCTATATTTTTTTAAACCTAAAATTCTTGCTATTCTTTTAGCAATTATTACTGTTTTCAGAAACTGTTCTGCTTATATCTTTATTGACTCACAATCTGTAATCTTTAAATATTACAGTATCTGCTTATCAGCTTCTAAACTCTCTCATACTCACATTCTATACTTCTTTATTTGACAAATTTTTATTAACTTTATTAACTCATACAATATTTAGCTTACTTTTTACAAAGTTACTGCATACCAAGATGACCCATTTAATAATCTTACTAATCAGCTTGCTTATAGTTATCAAATACTATTCTTTTTAATATTTTTAAATAACAACTCTTACAACTCTGCATATACTTCATTTATTGACTAATTTTCTATTAAGATTCCTATTAAGATTCCTATTCGACACTCTATTTGTACTATCTGTTAAGCTTATATTATAATATTTTGGACATTTCAATATCATTTTCAACAATGGTCTATCATTGCATCTAATATTAACTGAAAAGCTACTTGGCTTTACATTAATAATAATCAAAAAGTTTCTAACATTGCCTATAGCTTTTATTTTTCTATTTTAAAAACCTTTTATATTAAAATTCTTTTGAATAAACTATCTGTTTTTTATAATTTTCACAAACACAACTCTTCTTATTCTTCTTTCTGTTATTAATGCAATCAAACTAGTTCTTTATTATACTAAACTCTTTGTTCTTCTACTCAAATAATTTACTACTTAATCTCTAATTTTCTTAACTGCATCTTAAATGCTACTGCTCTCGACATATTTACTAATTCTGTTTCTAATTTATATTAAGAAATTCTTACACTTAACAATTTTAAACTGCATAACTTTTCTTATATACCATTTCTTATTTTTACTTTATCTGACTTAGTCTCTATTGACCTTATTTCTATTATTCATAATACTTTTATTTTTTGCTATATAATTACTTCTCTTTCTATTAAATTTTTTCTTTATTTAAAACAACAAATATATAAACAAATATATAAACAAATATATATGAATCTATATAGTATTTCATATGCAGCACAGTCTTCAATTACATCTTTTACAAACTTAACTCATAATTCTCTTTCTAGTTTACTATTACCTTCTATCTTAATACTACAAATTATTACTAAAATTGATTTTTGAATTATCTAATAGATTAAATATTATATTCCTCTCTTATATATTATTACTGACATTCAAATCTAAGTAAGCCTTGGCCACTCTTGTAAGTTTAGGTCACAGATTATATATTTGAGTCTTTATTCTTTATATATAATTTAAAAACAAGTTTTTCTTTGTAAAAACTTTAATTGAATTTTAATAAAATTAAAGACATAGCCTTACTATTAATATTAAAAAAAAAATATATAACTATTAATACTATTATATAATATGTTATGCTAAAATCTACTTTGTAATAGTAGTAAAAATATATGTATTAGAATTGGGATAAACTTTACAAATGCATAGTAGTTTAATAATACATTCTAATCACAAATATTAATTTTGATCATAATATTACTAGGTTAGCTATAAGAATGAGATATAGAAGATTCTGAGAGGTTTAGTACAAGGTCAAAGATTCTTCATATAAGTAAACTGCTTTAAAGACTTAGTAACCATAGTATATTTGTACTAGTATTGACTAGAGCATATTGGTAGATATAAGTAAATAGGTATATATAGAAACTAGAGTATTTAAATAAAGAATCTACAAGCAAGTTTCAATTATGATACCTAGTATAAACCCTTTAGACAAACTATTTAAATTAGATAATAACTAAAGTTATATAAGTAACTAGTTATATATTCTTTTCATAATTGCTTTTTATAGTTGTAATAAAACCATTAGCTGAATGTATTATCAATAAAATCTTAAATTACAAGTACTTATCTTAATATTTAAAAAAAATATATATATAATAAAATTAGATATATAAGTAAAAAATAATAAAAAAATTACAACTCTAATTAAATATGTTAATAAAAAACTAACAGTATTAAAGACTTTAATGAAAAGATATCTAGACATATACAAAAGTTTACATTGCATTCTGTATAATAAAGATAAAAAAAAAAAATCAAGAACATTTAATAATATATAAAATTTATGAAAAATAATAGATAAATACAGAAAATTTAGTTATTAATTTGGTTTAAACAATACTTTTAAAAAAAATCTATAAAAAATTAGAATTAATAAAAATCTTATAAAAAGATTTAATAGAAAAAAAAACTAAATATAGATTTAAAAATATTAAGAAAAAAAAAAGTTTGATGACTTAGTGAAATAGATAAGTTGTCAATTTTTCAAATGATAGGTTAGATATTTAAACATTATCAATAATAAAAATTTGAATAATTACTTATATAATACTTATATTATAGTAACTGTTTTTAATAATTAAGTTAGAATACCTATAATAATAGTTATACTAGCATGACTGATAGGTTATAAGACATTTGTGTAAATATAACATTATATAGAAAAATGCAAACTGGCATTAAATGATGCAAACTCTAGATAAGTTCTAATGATTATATAAATTTGTTGAAATTGAAAAATAAAAAATCTATTTAGAAAGACCCAAATAAAAAGGTAATACAGATCTTTAATAATGTTATTGTAAAAGCTAGCTTTATGAAACAGATACTAATGTCAAAGTACTTAAATGAGCAAGAACTTTTGAGTTAAAAGTCTTAAAGCTACCATTACCAGGTTACTAAAATAAATTAGAAAAAAAGAATATCAGGCCAATCTGATATATTAATAGGCTAATCATAATTTTACTAGACTATCTGAATTAGAAGTCTAAAGAACAGGCAGAAGTATACTAAAATATTTCAGATATGCTGTAAAGTAGATACTAGAGTCTAAGTAAACTTTACAAAAACACAGCAGTTTAATAACTAGTCTTAATTGCAAGTGTTAGTTTTGCTATAACAATATCAGATTTTTTTTTTTAAAACAAAAAAAAAATTTAGTTAAAATTAATTCTAATTGTAAAAAATTTTATTTGTACCACATTTTTATTTCTATATAAATCTTATTGTACTACTAAAATTATATAACAAATGATCAACATAGCCCTACCCTTAAAAGTTAAATATTTTAGGATCAATTTTGCAAATATCAATCTTTTAACCCTACAAGTGAAGTTAGGAATTTAATCATTGACTGAACTAAGTCTTTTGTTTTATATTTAAATGAGAAAATAATCTTGTAACTTGGCTTATAGAACTATATTATTGCTTTTTCGTCCTAAAATATTAAACTTTTAGTGCTTTGCATCTATTTAAATTTCGCGAAAATTACATGTAAAATAGTACTCAAAAAATTTTAGATATTAAAAAAATACCATTGATTTGCATAGTATATCGCGCATCCCAACCGTTTCCAGCATTTAGAACTTATATGGCCAATAAAACTAAGATGCAAACATAAAATTTGCAGAACCTGTTTATTTTAAAATACAGTCAAACCTCGATATAGTCACGAAATATAAAAATAATTATATTCTCGTTTTACCAACCATTATAAAGCATAAGAAAATTAACTTCTGTATAGGACCGTCACCTTAGTCACATTGCATTTTGGTTACCAACCTGGTGATTATATTGAGGTCTGACTGTATTTTTTGAATATTTTATATAAAATTGATATATGTTATTAATAAAACTTTTTTAAATTACAACTAATTTTTATTAAAAGTTTATAAAATATAAATGAAACTTTTATTTAATATGATAAAATTTTGAACTATTATTATATTTTTAAAAAATATACTTATATATATTACAATGTTTTTCTGTATTAGCTTAAAATTTTTTGGAGTAACATAAACTCATCAAATTTGATTGATTAATTTAATTTATAAGTTAATTGTATTAATAAATTTATATATTTAATCTTTAAAAATTTATATCTTATTGGATTTTTAACTAATTTTAATAATTTTATTATTATTAAAAACAAAAAATTTTGGTTTACAAATGTTTCATATTAATTAAAATTAGTTTATTTAATATAATTTTTTATAAAATTAAATATAAAATTTTATAATTAAATTTATATTAATTTTAAATAGTATCTTTTATTCCTAATTTAAGGTTATATAAATTTATTATCTTTAATTTGTATAAAATAAAACTTTTGAACAAACTTGATTGGCAAATATTTTTAAAATTTTATATATAAATTTTATAAAATTTTTGTAAATTTTTTTTTTACAAGTTTTTAAATTTTGATCTAGTTAAATTATAAAAATTAGTCTAAATATTGAATTTAAAAAATATAAACATATTTAGTAATTGTTTATATTATAGTTAAATGATTGTTTAGTATTTTAGTTATGTATATGCTAGATTATATTTGTTTTTTTCTGTAAATACTTAGTATATAAATTGTTAAAAATAAATTTAGCATGCTAAAAAATCTGCAAAGTGATCATTATAGTAGTCTATTTATCTAATTAGTAGTGCTTATAATGATCCAATTACAACATATGTGCTTGGTCTCAAAAAAATTATATAACAACACAAAAGCCTTAATATAAAATCTTATTATCTTTTTTAATTAAAGAAAGGTTAATTTGGACCAACCTGTTTATACTATACAACTTTGACTTTACTTTATTCTATTTGGATTAAGTATAAAATAATATTAAGAGATAGATATGATTATAATAATTATATTGGGTTCTAGCTCTAGAATGAACAGTATTGAAACATTTCTTATTAGATTTATAATAACTATAAAAAATATTAAAATAATAAAAAAGATTGTATAAAAAGATTAAAAGTTAAACCAAATTAGGTTAAAATTTAATAAAAATAATAAAAAGAGTCATAGTCTTGTACATGCTCTTTTTATAGACAATTTATTATAAATAGAATAGAATTTTTTCTTTTGATAAGTAGTTAAAAATAGTTCAGAATTATAACATAGTATAGTTCTATAACCTAATAGTATAGACAAGTACTTCTAGAATATTAATAAAAATTATTAATAAAACCTTTATGAACTATCTAATACAATAAAACTCTTTAAAAAATCTTTATACTTATCATATAATATTTTTTAATAATTATTTTAACCTTATAAGAATTATAAAGCTGTCTCTACTAATTATTAAAAAAAATTATTATTTTTCAAATAATAATTCATTATATTTGCCTCATCTTTGAATTTAGCCAACTAATCTATAACAATATATATTAGAAAGTAATTTAAAATAAAAGATATATAACTAAAAATTATATATATATGTATATTTTTTGTTTTGAGTAATTATATTAAAGTAATTGTTTTAAGCTTAGTAAAAATAATAAAATTTTTTATTACTTTTTATATATTTTTAAAATTTGTATAAAATTGTTTTTTGTTATCTATTTAACTAAAGTTATTATTTTTTTTTTACTAAAGACTGCATTTTGTAGTAGTATTTTTATTAATATATTAGAATTAGTTATTATAACTATTTTGATAGCAATAAAATTACAACTAGCTATATATAAAACTTTTAGTTACCTATTTTAGTAGTCTGTTATAGAATTCTATATTAATTATTATACTTATAATCAATTAAAAAATTATTTATAAAAACTTTCTAATTATCTGCTTTATTAATTATTTTTAACTTTTTATATATATTTATATATATTTTTTGAGAACATATACTATTTTTTTCTGTAATAATACTTAGATTATTTTTTATTAGAAAGTTATTTGCTAATAAGACTCAAAATGCCTTCTTGTTATCTAATTTATTCACTCTATAAATAATTAACAAAACTATGCTCTTGTAAAGTTCACTTAAAGCTTAGTATTTACTTTACAATATATTTTTTAATACTTTTAGCATATTTCTGTTTGTTCTTAGATTTCAATTTAGATAGCTTAAAAAACTGTAACCTGTCTCTAATATATTGTATCTGTCTGATATTCTTTTTTTCTAATTTGATTTGTCAATTTAGTTAGTAGTATTTTTTATCTAAATGATTTTGTCTGCCTGATTTCTTTATATTGGTATCTGTTTTCTAAATCTAGTACATATTTATAGCAATATTGTTAAAAGTTTATGTTATCTTTCTACTTAGATCTTTTTAAAAGACTTTTGTTTTTTAGTTTTATAGATTTATATAGCTGCAAAAACTTATTTTAGATTTGTATTGCTTAGTATTAGTTTAGTTGTTATATTTTTGTTTTACAGACTTTTAATAACTAAAAAAATAGTAGATATTTTTTGCTTTATATTATTTGATTATTATTTTTATTATATTTTTAGTAAATAATTATAATATTTAAATTGTCTATTTTTGTAATTTTATATATTACTAGTTATGATATATAAGAAATTATTTATTTTAATTTAGTAGTTATAATTGCAAGCACAATAAAGAAGTTAAAGTTTATAAACAAACTATATAAATATTTAACTATAAAAATAGCATTTATTATAGTTATAAACTATTTAAAATTTTTGTCTTTTAGTATTTTTTTATATATTGTAATAAAAGGTCTTTTATTTTATTTTTTTTTGATGTTAAGATAATCTTTTTGGTCTTTTGACTTTTATTAATAACTTTTTTGGTAATGTAATTTTATAAACTATTACTAAAAAGCATACAATTGGCTATACATATAACTTTTCTATATTATCTATTTAAAGAGTTTGCCTAAAAGTTTCTATATCTAACACCTTTGCTTAGATGTTCTACTTTAAACTCTCTAAACCTGCAATCTGTGTTAATATCACTAGATTATATTCAGATATTTAGATCATTGTTTTAATATTAGAACTATTTTATTCTTAAGATAAACCTCTTAGAGCCTTCTGTATTTATTTTTATAGCTGATCTAGATATTACTATAGCAGAAATAATACTTGCAGTCAGAGTTATATCATTTAACTACTATGACCTTGTAAAGTTTACTTGAACTTTAGCATCTACTTTATAGCATAATCTTAGTACTTTAGTATACTCTTGCCTTTTATTCAAACTTCTAATCCAGAAAGTCTGTATAGAACTATGACTGGTCTATTAATATATAGGTATGCTTAATATCTTTTTTCTTTGGTTCATTCTAGCAGCCTAGTTGGTAATACCTCTAGGTCTTCTCTAACTTAAAGATTCTTGCTTATATATATTAGCAAAATTATAAATGTGAAATATTTCAAAAGAATTTGCATAGCGCAAAAATTTCAAAATAATGCGAAAGATATTTTAAAATTTTTGCAAAATGCAAAATATTTTGAAATATTGCAAAA
The DNA here is from genome assembly GCA_910591915.1 of Cetraspora pellucida. Taxonomy (NCBI): domain Eukaryota; kingdom Fungi; phylum Glomeromycota; class Glomeromycetes; order Diversisporales; family Gigasporaceae; genus Cetraspora; species Cetraspora pellucida. Next base: position 14,752 of record CAJVQA010004663.1, read on the forward strand.
TAAATTTCGAAATTATTGCACTATACAAATTCTTTTGAAATATTGTGAAATAATTTTTCAAAATTATTGCATAGTGAAAATACAGTATTTCAAAATATAGTGAAAGAATTATCTAAATATGTGATGGGCAAATAAGGTAAAATAAATTTAAACATTATTAAAAGAACACAAAACTTTAGAAATATTTATAAATAATTTAAATATTTCAAACTTTATTAAAATAAAAAATAATAATAGAATTATATTTAATTATAATATAGTAAAATTAATTTTAAATAAAATTTTGACTAATAACAGAAAGTTTATTAATATAAATTAATTAATAGAGTAAATCTTTAAGTACTTAATAATATAATATATTTATTTTAAATTATCTTCATCATCACTATATATATATGCAATAATATTACAAAGTATTAAAAAGATTCGAAATATTGTGAAAACTTTTAAAAATTGTAAATATGAAAAAAATGAAAAAAATAAAGAAAATAAATCAAAAATTACCAAACTTTCAAGGAGTTCGCATACTTGTGAAAATTTTAAATCAAATTAAAATATTATATTACATAAAAGCAAATATTAAAGTTTATCTAGCTTGTAAAAATGTATTTAAATTTAATGAAATAACTACTAAATTTTTTAGAATATCTTAATAAATTTTAATATATTTGCAAACTTTTAAAAAATTTTGAATAACTTAATATAATGTACTGCAAAAACTGATTCAAAAAATTGCGAAATATTGTAAATTAATTTAAAGTTTAAAAAATATTACTAAACTCTATATCGAAATCTTCTGCATTGTTTGCTACCCATTGTTAAAAAATAAATTAGCCATAATTATTCATCATATTATAATTGCTTTATTATTAATTATTAAAAGATTGATTGCATAAAAACATACAATAAAAATTAAAGCTGAATTTAAAAACAATAAATGATGTAAGTTTGCATATAATCAAAAATATTTTCTAAATATAGTTAATTGTTTATAAGTGAATTAAATTAATTTTAAAAGTATATAGAAATACTATAAATAGTAATGTCATTAAAATTATACATTAATATTTAAATAAAAGTGAAATAATTCAAAATATTTAGAAGATAAATTTTTGAGTACATTAAAAAATATTTAAAGAAATATGAAATAATTTGAATATATTAGAATTAATTTAATAAATGTGAAATAGAAAATAAAATATTAAAAATAAACAAATATATTAAAAATAAATCGAAATAATTAAAGCGTGCAAATTAAAATAAATAAAAATAAATTTTGATTATATTAAAAACAGTTTAAAGTTATGCAAATTTATTTGAATATATTAGAATAATTTTAAAAATAAAAGAAATATACACAATAATTTATGATTATTTAAGAATATTAAAATTGCTTCAATATAATTAAAGCATGTAAAATATAAAAAGAAGGAAAATTTCCTTTGCAATCTGATGTTGTCTTCTCATAATATAAGTTTACTTCTAAAATTCAATCTTACAAAATATTACAACTACTTACTAATCTTTAAAATATTCCAAATTAATTTACAAATATTCGCATATATTCATAAAAAATATCCTATTATTTCTTATCTTAAATATTTTTATTAGCTTTTTACTTTTTTTTCTTTTTTTAATTTTTTCTTTTTTATATTTAATATTTTACTTTTATTTCTTTATATGATAGTTTTAATCTTATTTTATAATTTTTAAATTTTTTTAAAACTTTTTAAAACTTTTTGAAATATTTCACAAATCATAAAATACCAAAAATTGCCAAAAAACAATTGAAATCTAAACAAGTTTTTGTTCGATTGATTGCAGATTCATCTTTGCAAACAACTGAAGGAGTATCTACAGTAAGAAGTGATGTTTTAACATCTGTTAGAAGGGCAGCTGAAACTTTTAAAGATATTGAAGCAGCTAGTACTGCTAGAAGGTCACCTAGAAGTGTTGAAAGAATTATGCATCCTCCTGAAAGTTTTAAAATTTCTGAAATATAACTTTTATATTAAATTTATATAAATAACTTCAATGATTTATTTATTCTTTTATATAACTTAGAAAATCTTCTTTCAAAAATTTTCAATAAGCTTACTGAATTAACTGAAAAAGGTAATAGAATTGAAAGACATCTAAATGAATTAGATGATAAAATTAATGAAACTTATAATTTGTCACAAGAAACTAATTTTATTAAAGTATTTGAAATAATTTTATATTATTTGAAAAATTTGTAATTTTAAAATAGTAATAAGATTTATTATAAATGTTTAGCAATCAGTTAAAGCAATTGCAAAGGATGTAATTAAATATTTGATTTATCCTTCTGAAGAAAAACTATGAGAGGCAACAGAAGTTTGGATGTCTGAAAATCATCCAAAATATTATACTTCAATGTTAGAGAAAGCATAAAAAACATATTATAATAAAAACATTGCAGGGCCAGTAAATATTATTTAATAATATTTGAAAAATTGCAAATATTTTC
>CAJVQA010004664.1:0-17241 GCA_910591915.1 Cetraspora pellucida
TATGTAAAAATTTCAAATAAATATTCAATAAAGATAGAGGCATGGCCTCACCATTAATATTAAAAAAAAAAAAAAATCTGATTTTTATCAAAAATGATCAAAAATAATACAACATATGATTTGTAATAAATTTACAATTATCTTTGCCTTAGTAATAATAACAATTATTAAAATTTTGCTATTTAAAAAAGATAATATTTGTGAATAAAACAAAAAAAAAATTTGACAAATACATCTAGAATTGTATAAGATAATATGATCCAACTAATTTTTTTTTGTTGCATTATTTATGATCATTAGTGTATATGTAAGAATGTTACATCTATATCATACTAATACTAATCTATCTGAATTGCATATAAAATCTATCTAAATAACATTATTAGTATTTGACCTACTACACATATAATCTAACTTAAAGTTACAAATAAACTTATAAAAGTTAAGCAAACAAAAAACTTATGACAAAGCAGTTTCATCTGCAACTCGATCTGAAAATCTATCTTGTTTTTGGTTTTGCATGACAACATCACACATCTACTTATTTATTACATTATCAAATTTGAAATCAACTTAAGTCACTATTAAATTTAATGGTTTATTGATTTATTAGTGATTTATTAAACATCAAGTTTAGAATCAACATAAGTTGCTTTTAAATTTCATATCGACTTGGGTTACATTTGAAATTCTGCTTCATTCTCACATACAACACATATAAGCAAATCCAGCATTACCAACAATCAAGGGTGCAGTCACATAATGACCTGACCTCCTGATCTCATCTATCTATACAGTGCAACAATAACAGCAGAGACAGTGCCTAATTCAAAAATGAATTACTCTCGTTTGTGATCAATCACAAATTAAATTATTTATTTTGGTCAATTGTGATGGATATAATCCTTCACCAATTTTATAACATTAACATTAACAGTAAGCAATGTAAACAGTCAACTATCTTTATAATATAACTTTTTATAATGAATTATGTTGGAGTTGGTATAGAAGCATACTAAATTACTTTTATAAAAAAAAACTGTTCCCAATTTTTACTATATATTCAATTTTTTTTCTTTTTTATTCGTTTTTAACTCTATTTCATCGCAAAATACAAGTGGCATAGAAATACAAGAAAACAATATAACCAAATGACTACAACACACATTATAGTAAAATTATGCTTGAAAAAATAATTCACTATAACTTATATTGAAAGAATACTAAATATACTTTACAAACTCTTTATTATATCAAAAGTTCTTTATAATAAAATGTTCTTTTCGTTATATAAAAAATTTGAAGCATAATTCATAACTCTACAGTCTTTTATTTCTTTTATCGAATTTTTAATTTAGTACATGAATGCATATTTGTTTATAAATCCAATTAAAATCGAAGCTTACTACTTTATAATGATCCTGGACATAACGGGCATGAAATTTTAAGTTTGTATTAATTGAGATTTTTTAGAACTCTACAATCTTTTATAACTTCTATCGAATTATGTATTTGTATTAATTTGGTTTATGAATGCAGATTCTTTAATAAATCCAATTATAGCCAAAGCTTACTATAATTAACTTTTTTTGAAATGAGTTCGAAAAGTGTGGATTTATATATTCAATAATTGTACAATATAATTTAAATTTAACAATTCTTTTATGTTCGAGATTATTATTCAGTAACTAATTTTATGTTTAGAATATGTTTAACGATTTATTCTGGAGTAGTAGTTTGGTTTTATCTCTTAAATAACAATTATGAAAGCTTTCTTTTACTATATTGATTTGAAATTACGCGCCTGGACGTTATTTTGAAGTAGAGAACTAATAATTAATTTTGACAAATACAACTGATAATTTTTTTTAAAATGATTAAAATTAATTCTTAGCGACTCAATAGTTATTTCGTAGCAATACGGTAGTGCACAGAATAATAATAATGATAAAGGATTAGTAAAAACACGAAAAATAAACTTTGAAAAATTTCAAAACCAATTTTCCGAAGAATCGTAAGGTCGGAGATCATGTGACTGCGCCCTCGATTGTTGGTAACGCTGGGACTTTTAACACATATATCAAGTTGTTTTAAAAATAAATCCGTATAATTGTCCGCTTATAATATCCAAAAATGTGTCTTACATATATCTTCCGATAATCCGGAATTGTGGTATGCAATGTTTGAATTATTATTTTCTCAGACTATGCTAATAACTCAAGCTTCTTTTAGTTTCTTTCTATTGTCTGCGTTTATCTGTTGATTGTCTTAATCGTTTACCTTGGTTATCTCGAATTCAGATGTGTTATCTGGGTTCTGAAGGGTCTTGGAATACTTTTGGATATACTTTATTCATAGCCAATCATTGATCTTGTGTAATATAAAATCGTCAGATCAAATTTCCAAAATTTCTTTGCTTTTTGCTTTAATGTCTAAAGCTAGCAACCATAAATTAGATATTGATAATTTGGACTTTAAACATATTTATACGTTTGAAGAGTTTGAATCAATCAATGAACAACTAAAGACACACACCTTGAAGATCGATGGAAACCCGGTAAATCTATTTGAATTCCATGAAGGAAAACTCCTACCAATGTCACAAAATTCAATAAGCAAGGAAGCCGTTGTTTGTGAGATCTCCAGGCAACTTTGCAATTGGAATGTGTATACGCGTCAAAACGGAATTATCACTACATCTCAGGGTGGATTTAATTTCGGTAATTCTGATCAGCGAACAATTTGTGCACCTGATGTTGCATTTATTCCAAAAAATATTTACCGTTCGCTTGATCATCAACAACAATGGACCTTCAAAGGCCAGTCGTTTACACCGACATTTGTTGTGGAGGTTGCGGTTGTCCAAGAAGGTTATCAAGAGTATAATGATTTAGATAAAAAATTCAGGGAAATTTATTTGCGACAGGCTCGTCAGTTGGCCTTGGTTGGTTAGTGGACCCAAAGAATAAGCAAATATATATTTATAGACGGAGGGTTACCGGGGTTGTCTATCGAACTTTACATGGCTGGAATAACGTAGATGGTGGTAGTATTTTACCGGGATTCATACTTAAAGTGCAGACAATTGATGATACAATTTCACAGGTAAGCTTTATTACTTTCTATGTTGTAATTTTTTTTATTGTTCATTACCTTTTTATAAATTCATGTATTCCATAACTAGGAATACTCAGAATCATCATCATCAGAAAGTGATGGAACAATCGATTGTCCTAAATGTAGTGTAACTTTTTCAAATAATTATGATTTTATGAAACACTTTGAAAATAGCCATGCTCGAAGATGGCGTAAAAGAGAATAGAATATACTATACATTTACATTATGTAATTGAAATGTATATCTGTGATATGTTCCTTTTTTGTATGTTGTTTGGCGACATCTTTTATTTTTTCATTAAATAAGGCAAGGTTTTACGGAACCAAGCGTTAAGTGCCATTATTTTGAAATATGGAAAAATTTCTGATCTGATATGCTTGTTAGTACACATCGATGACTATACAATGTAATAAAATCCCGAAGTACACGTGCAAAATAAGCATAATCATATAAGCGAAATCGAGCCACCAGGGCTAAGCTTAATTAATGAAAAAAAAAAAGTACAGGAAAAATACATTCTAGAAATTCGAAGTTCCGCATGTTTTATTCGAAAAAAATAATTCTAGATGTAAATCATATATTAATTCATCTAATGTCATTCATTATTAAATTTACATTAGATTAGCTGGACAGTGATTTGGAAATTTTAACAACCATATCAGATTAAGTTTTTACACTTTCAACAATGAATCTTTACGGTCATAAAAACACCTTATGGCGACCCGAGAAAAAAAAATTAAAATCTTTACGGTCACTTATAGAAAAATCAGGCCTTCCCATTAAAATTCGGGAGATTTTTTTTGATTAATATTAAGTTGTTATTAATTCTATTTTTATTAGTCCGTTTAGACTTTTGTCAATCTATCCGTACTATAGCTTCATCTCGAATTTTGAGCAGGTGCCCTAACTATTCGATAGTCCTTTCTATTATCCCCATCCCATGAGCTTCATGTCAGTGTATTAGGTAAAATGGTATTAACTCATCGTCGAATATTTAAAATTATCAATCTCGAGTCCGCTTTTTTTCTTTTGTTATAATATAACTGAAAATTTTTTCATATTTGATGTTAAACTAGAAAAATAGAACCGTTGGGTTACGGAGCACTCCATATTTTATCTGATAGATTGGATAGTGGTAATTTGGAATTTTTTTGCTTATGTCTGCCTTATCCTATTCTCTTTGGAACCCACTTGAAAATTTTCTTGCCTAATGTTTGGACGTAACTATTTCCATAACTTACCGTAACTATCTCTGTATCTTGTCATAATTATAATGAGTTACGTTATCTTTGCCGTAACTTTATTACAGTTACGACAAGTTATGGAGTTTTGCAGTCTGGACTTAGGTTTCTCTGAAGTTAATTTTACAATCGAACCAAGTCTGTTATAGTTTCTATACGGGATTGTATATTTTACTGAAATTAAAGGCGGGTTCTCGAGTCTGAAAACTAAAACAAAGAAATTATTTCGTACATATCGATATCAAGTAGTATGTACTATATGTTCGATTCGTTGAGCAAAAATCGCACGCACAAGACACTAGCTATAAATGTGTGATTGTTTCAGAAAGCAAACAAATAGCGATAGATAGATTCTTTTACCTGTACCATAATAACGTCCAAGAACGCGTTATTTTGAAATACACATTTAAAGAGAGCTAAGAATTAATTTAGCTGAATGCAAACAATATATTTGATTTTAAATCTTTGATTGAATTAATTATCAGCTCTCTTTAAATTGTGAATCCTGAAATAACGTTCCTAGGCGTTATTTCAGGTATGCGCCGTGTACAACATAACTTTATTGCAACTTTTCTCCTTCCATTAAAAAAAAAAAATTGGGTTTCATCATTAGACCTTATCCATAATATATTGTACGTAACAAAGTTAGCGTTGGATATTTATATAATTCTAATGATTATCATCACGTTGAATTATTATCCTGAAAGGAATGATCGGGTTAAATACGCATGATTGTAATTTTTATCATACCGATACGGTATAGATATAATTGCTAGCGCTAGTGATTTGATTTTGTAAAAATTATAAAAGATAACATCTAAAAGTCCAATAAAGTATCAATTCACTTATCTTCATCTAAAATCTTGACCTAAATTCTCTCAATAAAACCATTCACTTGGCAATCGGTTTATATATAAATTATGAAACTAGTGAAAATTTGAGGAACTATAAATATAACATCCAATGAGAAACTCAAGTTAAAACTATGGTGAAACTCACCTGCAACTTTAATATAAATAGATGTGATTTGGTTGATCATCTTATAAAATAACTAACATTTTTTTTAAGTGAATAATGCTGACGGCGACAGTGATTTTTTGCGGGATTCTTGTGATATTAATTTTAGCACTTTATCATAAACCTACTCTTGTTTATAAATGGTTACTTACAATATTACATTTCATATATTTAATATATAAGCAGTGTATATTGATCTACTTATTTTTTCAAAAAAAACCTAATGCGCCGATAAATTCTTTGCACATACAACAAGATCTAAAAAATTTGGATAAAGTTCCAAATCATCTTGCTGTTTTATTTTGGGGGGAAATAAAAGAGAAAAGATTGAAAGAAGCTGCACAATTATGTTGTTGGGCTTGGTGTTCGGGGATAAAGGTGTTGAGTATATATGATGTTAAAGGTACGTATGTTGTTTTTATCTTGCATGATTAAATGAATATCTTTATTAACACGATTATTGTTTTTTTTTTTTACAATCTGTAAACCTATGTTAAGACGATCTAAAAAATAATGCGCAGTTATTACAATCTTATATTGATACTTTTTCCCGACATTTTTTTATTCATGAGAAATTTATTCCAATTATCCGTGTCACTGCACTTGGTGTATCAACAAAATATTCAAATAATGAAAGTTCGAACTTACCTGGTATAATTTCTTTATTTAGCTCTACATTATTAAGATCCTTGCTTTATTTGCATTCATTGTTGTTATAATGTTTGCAGATTTGCAAGTAAATTTGATCTCATACGCAGATGGTCGTACACGGATAGTGGAAGTAGCAAAAAATATGGCAGAAGATGTAATGCAAGGGAAAATGAAAAGTAATGAGTTGGATGCAGAAGAATTAGATCGTCGATTAAGTGGGTTGTGACAAAATGATTATATCAATTAAACTTTCATTTTTCATATTCATTTTCTTTTTTTAATCCAATATAGTACCTCAATTCTCTGAACCTCAACTTCTCATACTCTTTTCACCTAAAATTGAGCTTGAAGGCTTTCCACCTTGGCATATTCATCTGACTGAGATATTGTAAGTTTATTAACTATTATAGTTGTGATATTTATAGTCATGAAAATGATATTTATGAATTTAAATTGAATTATATAATTTATTTGACAAAGTCACATACCAGGAAATTCCGGTTTTCATTATAGCATTTTTATAAAAGGATTACATCAATATTCAAAGTGTGATCAAAGGTTTGGTCGATAATACATATAATAGATTGGAGCATTTAAAAATCAAGTTTATTTTAGAAGTTTTGAGAAGGTATAGAAAATATTATTTTTCACACGATCCAATTCTTGAAATAGTCTTTTTTTTTTTAAAAAAAAAAAACAAAAAAAAAATAGAAACTTATATATTAAAAGGGTGACCTTAAAAAGACTTGGTGTTTATGCTTCACAAATTTCGAAAATACGTAATGTAGTAGTTTACAAAAATTTGAAAATATAGATAGAATCTAAATAAACATACCATGTAAGTTCGTACTCAATTATGAATGATAAAGTGGATTAAGTTTTCTTTTATGCTTGATTAGACATTCGATCTTGGTGAATTTAAATAGTGGCAAAAATACCCTGAGTTCTACATTAAAGTCTCAAATAGAGTGATTACTCTAAGAATTCCCGATAAGTAATTGCTAGGCAAATAGCTTAACAGGTAATCTAGAATAATAATCGAATTGTTGCAACCCCAATTATTCGAACCAAGTCTTTCATATTTCTATTGAAGCCATCAATTATCAAGGTTTGTTTTAATAATTCCGGAGGTAGAGATATTGGGTTCCGTATAGGTTAAAATAAGATAAAAAGTTATTTACAGATTTCAAATTAGTTATTTAGTGGTGTATGATGCTTATTACAGTATTATAAATTTAGCAGGACTTGATTTATTGGTATATGACGTATTATACATTTAATAAATTCAGAAATTTAGGTTTTAAACGCAGCACTTATTTACAAAATACATTTGATATACGATTTTATGTCGATATAATTTTACGCAATAAAATTAAATGAATGAATTCAGCCATTTTGAAAATTAAGGCATAAGGAGAACTAATTACTTATCTATTATGCGAGAGAACAATACTTTACGTCACTAATTATGGTATAACTACATCGTATTAACATATAGATAATTATATAATAGTTATAAATTTACACTATAAATTAATAGATCTACTAAGCAACTCTAATATGAAGCGGTATTGATTGTTAGTCCGGATTTGTATTAGTGCCGGACCATTATACCCTTTCTTAAAGTGCGTATATATGTACGTACATACTTATTTTGCTACACTTAATTAATCCTCTTGGGTTAAAAAAGCATCGCAGAATTTAATCGAAAAAGATTTAATAACTGTTATCATGAATTTGGTAACGTTTATCTTTATAAAAATTTATATGTTTTTTAAACTTTCATTTACAATTAATTCGTACCAATTACAAAGCAAACTACATACTTTAATTAAAATTATCAACTTTTAAATAATTATTAAAAAACTTTTATATTAATTTTTTATTATAAAAAGAAGACTTTATAAAAAACTTTTTATTGCATAATATATTTATTATAAAAAACTTTTCTATTACATAATATATTTAAAACCTTTCTATTATATAATATACTTATTATAAAAATAAACCTATTTTATTACATAATATATTTAATTATAAAAAAAAAACTTTTTTATTTCATAAATAAACTTTCGAAAATAAATCTTTTTTCGTCCGATTTTCGATAATAAATCTTGCTTCATTCGAATTTCTTTTAATTAACACCAAATAATCGACGAACGAATATAAATTATCTACCTAGTGTGAAAGAAAAGAGGTAAGTACATGAAGTGACCTAGATACCTCAGAATATAGCATGTCAACAACCACCAGTAGTGGCGTAACCTAGAGCCTAGGAGCGATATCCGAGGGTTTTAATATAAAATGGGTTTCAATTAACTTAACAAGCTTAAAATTAATACTCATCTGTTAACTGAAAGGAATAAATGTTAAGTGTAAGAGAAAAAGAAATATATAGAAAGATATATAAGTGAAAGGTATAAAGAAAAAGGAAGAGAAAAGATAGTTCTTATATATCTTTTTTTTGCTACATGTCCATTGTTTTGATATCCTCAAAACGCGGTTTAATTTTGTAATCAATTTCGCGATAGAATTCTGTTATCAAGCGAAATCAGTGATGTCATACAGGGGTGATATTTTTTTGATTTCGTAAATCGCGTGTAACGCGAAGTTTTCAAAAAGTCGCGTGTAACGCAAGATCACGTGTAACGCGGTTTTCCAAAATTACGTAACGCGAAGTTTTTCCAAAATTACGTGTAGCGCGAAGTTTTTTCGAAAAATCGCGTATATTTCAAAAAAAATTGAAATTACCTTTTATGCTATAACAAAAAGTGTTCCTCTCAAATTTTACTACCTCGGAACATATTGCCACAACAGAAACAATTTGTGTATAAATACCCACGTAGTATAATGTGTAATTATCCGAGAAACCGTTATTGGAAAAACGGTTTTAGAAATCATATGCAATTACGTAATACTTGATACGTACGTACCAGAAACTGATACGAATTAAATGAATACAAAAATTTATTTTAAAAAACAAAATGTCTTTTTTTATTAAGAAATTGCTGTATTGTATATTGTATATGTAATTACACAAGTAATCTTTAAAGCATATAGATTAACTCTTTCCACATATTGATATCTAACTAAATTCACACTACTTATTATCAATTACAACTATTTGTGTGTATAAATGAATTATAATCAGTCGTATCTATTAACTAATCTATATATTTCCAAAAAAAAGTCTATTAATAAAAAATATATGTATATTACAAAAAAAAAAACCCTCCAAAAGAAAAATTCTATACCACGTCCAAACTTTATTTAAATAATTCCTACAGAAAACATTATGCCATCTCCATAGCTGCAACAGTTCCATAATCATCATCTTGTTTTTGATTATGATAATGCTTACGAAATTCATCAATCCAAAATACTGATGATGTTATAACTATAAGTCCAAAAATATCATCAAGTCCTAATGCTTCGGTTTGAAAAACAGCTTGGAAAAATGGTAAATAAATTACTAATAATTGTCCAACAAGTGAAAATGCTACTGCTAAATTAAACATTGGATTTGAAAATATTCCTAATTTAAAAATGGATTTCTTTTCTGAACGACAACTTAAAGCATTAAACATATCAAAAAATACAAAGCATGTAAATGTCTAGATAAAATCGATTATCGATTAACATGTTAATAATGAAAATGTAAATAAAACCTCAATGCTATAAATACAAAATATAAAACTTGAATATCTTACCATCGTTGTGTCCCTTGCTGTAACGATACCGTCTCGCATTTCAGTAATATAGGTAAACAAGGTACCAGCAACGATAATCGCAGAGCAAGTAAGTACACGCATGATCAGTGCTGGTGTAAGTATTGGTGCATTTTTCTTTCGTGGAGGTTGCCTCATTACATTTTCATCTACTGGTTCGACGCCGAGAGATTGTGCAGGAGGACCGTCCATTAATATGTCTAAATTATATTGATTAAAGTTAAGATAAATTCACTGAAAGCTTGCTTAACGAATTTAATTGAATTTTTCTTACTTATCCATAAAATTTGCATTGCATTTAAAGGATTTGGCAGCCCAGACACAGTGGACATAGTAATCAGCGTTAATGCTGCTATACTTGTACTTAATTGAAAGGTTAAAAAGTTTCTGATATTATAAAATATTGATTTTCCTGTTTAAAAAATTTTACATGATTAATTTATGGCATCAAATAAATCAAATAAAAAATCAATTTAAAATAAACAATTTTTAATACCTTCTTTTACAGCATCCAATATAGTTACGAACTCATCATTGACTAAAATAATATCGGCTGCTTCTCGGGAGACATCTGATCCACTTTTACCCATAGATATACCAATATCGGCAATTTTCAATGCTGGTGCATCATTTACTTTAAGAGAAATAACAAAACATAAATATATAAGATATAAATCAAAATAATCAAGTATACACATTTCGAATGTTAAAAGAATAGCTTACCACCGTCACCTGTCATTGCTACAATTGAACCATTTGATTGAAAGGCTTGTATTATAGCCATTTTATGTTTTGGAGCAGTTCTTGCAAACACAGTTATTGAACCAATAACCGACTTTAAATCTTCACCCGACATAGCTTCAATATCTGCACCAGTTAGACAATTAGAATGATTTGCTGGATTTACTGGTATACCTAACTTTCGTGCAATTGAAAGTGCCGTTTGACCTAATATAAAACAATGCTATGTAAAAAAATTCAAAGTTAGAAAAGAGAACATCTAAAAAATGGTTAATTACCAGAATCTCCTGTTATCATGACTACTTTGACACCACCACCAATCAATTGCTTTATAGCTTTCTCAACTCCTATATACACATTATTTAAAAAGCATAGATATATAAATTATAAATGCAACATATAATAATATAATATAAGAATTATCTAAAAGTATTATTAACCTTTTCTCGGAGGATCATACATTGCAACACATCCTACAAAAGTAAGTTTGTTGTGATCAGATCCAGATGCCATAGCAAGGACTCGAAGACCAAGAGAAGACATTGCAGTAACATGTCGCATCACCGACTCTTTCGCTGGAACGTCCAATGGTGGTTTATGTGTTTCTGAGACATAATAAGATGAACATTTTCCTAATACAACTTCTATTGAGCCTTTGAAATATACAATTTCTGGCGATGAAGTATCGTTTTTTCTTCGACAAGTTACAGACATCCATTTTTGCTCAGAATTAAATGGAATTTCCGAAACTCGATCGTATCCCTAGATTATATATGATAATAATAATAATAATATGGATTAATGACATTATAAACAATCAGATATGATAATAAGATAATAATAAGATAATAATATACCGTTATTTCATCTTCCAAGTTCATCTTTATAAGACAATCAAGTAATGCAACATCAGTAGCCTGCCCAAATTTTTTTCCTTCATCATCAATTTTTGCATTGTTACAAACTCCTCCTATATAACAAATGATTAAAATTAATTTGATGCAAATTGCAAAACAAAACCAACATTTATAATTGCCACTAACCAATTTTAAGAACCTCTCGCATTGCAACAGTTGTTTTAGAAGGCAAACCATGTTCCAAATCGAAAATTGTTTCTTCATCTAATGTAAATATCTTTGTGACAGTCATAACATTTTCAGTCAATGTACCTAAATAATTACAAAAAAAGAAAAAAGATTGTTAATTATAAATTAAAAATAAATTATTTAAAAAGAATTGATAATAATCTACTTACCAGTTTTATCTACACAAATAACATTTACAGAGCCCAAGGTTTCGACAGAAGGTAACTTTTTTATAATTGCATTTTTTCTGGCCATTCGTAAAACACCCAAACCTAAGGTTACAGCTACAACAATCGGAAGACCCTCAGGAATAGCCGCTACTGCCAAACTGACTATATTTTGAAAAAACATATATACATTGATACTAATAATAAATAACTATCGAACCGAAAATTGAAATATGTTAATAAAGAATTTTAATAACCTCCAATTGTAAACATCTCCAGCCATTGTCTCCCTTGTATAAGACCAATAGTAACTATAACTGCAATAATAGCACCAGATAAGTAGGATAATTTTTTTCCAAGATCATTCATGCTAATTTGAAATGGAGTTTTTGGAGTTTCTGCCTATAACAAGAATATTATATCAATAAATGACATGTTTTATAACTTAACCGAATAATGAGAAAATTTCTGACCTCTTTTACTAGAGAGAATACAACTCCATATTCTGTGTTATTTCCAATTCCAATAACAATACCGGATCCATGGCCTAAAAAAAAAAAAAATAAATAAAATCTTAAATATAAACTTCAAAAAAAAAAAAAGCAAACCTTAATTTCAAATAAATCAAAAAAATTTTTACCGTTCCTAACAAGAGTCCCCATAAATGCAATATTTTTTCTTTCTTGAATTGATTCTATACAATTATTTTCTGAAGTCATTACATCAATAGACTTTTTCCTAGGTTTCGTTTCACCAGTCAAATTAGATTCATCAATTTCCAGATTTACCGCCTGGCTTAAAAAGATTCAATTTAACCAGAATTTCAATAATTTCAATAACTTTTTTTATAAATATTATAAAATAAAATGCCAACCGTTACTAATCTTATATCAGCGGGAACTCTGTCACCAACACCAAAACGGACCAAATCTCCTGGTACCAATTCGGTAGCTGAAACTGTTGCTAAATGACCATCACTATTAACATTATCAAAAAAAAAAATTAGTATCAACATTAAGATTAACAAGAATCAAGTAAATATATGTATAGATAAATATATTTATATTGTGAAAAAAAAAATTAATAAGATGTTTACCGAGTTAAATGACAGTGATGAGGGACTAATTTATTTAGAGCCTCAAGAGATTTTTCTGATCGATATTCCTGGACAAACCCAACTATTTATCATACAGATCAGTCAAGGTTAAAAAAAAAAGTACAAATATATGAAAGATACAAATCGAAGTTTAAACAAATTTTACCTGCTGTGACTATGGTAACTGCCTAAATTAATTAATCGAATTGAAACCGAATCATTAAATATAAAAAAAAAAAAATCAAATCAGATCAAATTAAACAAATGAAATTGATACAAACCAGGAAGACCGAAAATGCATCTTTTTGATTCCCCATTATTAAAGAAACAATAGCAGAGCAAAGAAGTAAAAGGATGAGTGGATTCTCTACAAATTGTTTTAGGAATTTGATAACCGGATGTTCGCCTTCCTCAACTTCAAATTCATTATAACCACTTGTTTTTCTCTTCTCAGCCGCCTGACTTGAACTAAGACCATTTTCTAAATCGCTATCTAATTCTTGAAAAGTTTTTTCAACAGTATAACATGCAAAATATGCAGACGGTGTTAAAGAACACATTTTTTGGTAAATATATTTTTAGGTTGTTAACTCTGACGTTGAGATGCACAAAATCAAAGTTGGGGGCTGTTACTAGAAAGGAGAAAATGTAAAATTGTAATGTTTATGCCTATATATAAACGTTTATGAAGATCACCTGCACAAATATAAATAAATCACTTAAAAAAATGGTTGTCGAATGCTTATTGATCTATATGATCATATTTTTTTTCTTTTACGTTTAGCATTAATATTTATACAGAAACACTGCATGTAAGTCATTAATTTGTGATTCTACTACAAAACGTGGTGATACTAAAATGGATTCAGTTATATTACACAAAATCTATTCAATTATTATCTATCAAGAGGATGCTATTGTGGTACCTTTTTTAGATTAACAATCATTTTAACTCTAATGCTAATACTTTTTTTCGTTCTTTTGCAAAGCCTTTCTTATGCTGACAATGACACCTCCAAATAAATGCAACTAATTTTAAGCCACTAATAAATGGGGTTTTTTGGTTTTTTTTTTTTTATATATAAAACTTTACTGTTATATAAGATAACAATCCAAAGCATGTATTAAATGCATATCTCGTGATTATCTACCAACGATTTAACCAATTATATGGTTAAATAGTTACGTAGACGCAAGCAAACAAATTTTTAAATGTAAATATTTTTGTTATTTATGCATACGTATACTTTTTGTGTTATGTTGAACTATTATTCTACATATATTGATACGTATATTGATATAATATGTATTAAGAGAAAATATGTATTAAAAGAAACTAATAAGAGTGGATAAACTATTAAGTTATATATACATTATTCCCTATTGCTAGAACAATAAGATACTGCACTCTAACGCAATGTTGTCACGAATATATGTCTAGCTCAACATTTTAATAAGACCCATAATTGCCTAACGCTAAGCAAAAATAACATTATATATACACTGTGGCTCTCGATATAACGGACCATCGATATAACGGATATTGCTTAATATAGAGAATTATAATGGAACAAACTCATGATTTATTATAATATATATCTGATATATTATGAGATTTTGATATAATGATAACGGAACAAAGGACTTGACCATCGAGAGCCACTGTGTATATTTAGGGGATGAGTCAATAACGATAAAACCAAATTTAACAAAAAAATTCATTAAAAATTTTGCATGATTTCTATTGACTCTCCCTCATATATAATCAAATTTGAACAAAACATTGGACGGAACATGCCAGAAAAAATTTGGAAATCAGAAACATACGTACATACAACATTACTCTCATGTGAATAAATTAATCCTTAAATGGATTAAAAAAACTAGACTGCCAAGCTAAAGGCCTGAAGCCAAGTAGTGCTTAACATAACCAGCCCCAAACATCTGGTTAATTTTATCGCCACAAGGGTTTGAATTGTTATTCGCAGGGCTGAGAAACTATTTTACATAATAATTTGGTCAGGTAAGTCCAAACCAAGTCGAGTTAAACCTGGTTTTTTTACAATTCTGTGAATTTTTTTTTAAAAGATTTAGCGTTAGATTGATGCAAATATAGTATTTTAATTTATTTATGTGTACCGTTACATACTCTGGATGGATCATGTATGTACTGTACGTACATAAACCAAGACAGGGTCGAGTCTCCGAATAAACCGGTTCGGTTAGGATTGAGAAACTACATACCGAAACTAAAGCTAGATTATACTAAAACTGAGTATATTAAATTGTTCATACAACAATAAATGTAATATGATATTGTTTCACTGATCTTATACTGCAGTAGCGGTAGTAGCGATTATTGTTGTATCACTATCGCTAGAAAATTGGTTCGATTTAACGATGTTTAATCAAAATTAGGGTTATTTTTTATATTGATATATAGTGTTTCTATGTAGCCAATCAATATTTAATGCGATAGCTTACAGTAACTAATAATAAACCCAAAATAAATCATTTTTTACATTACATATAAAAAATATCATTTTAGCTAATGCCGATACGTATTAAATTATTAAATACGTATTTATTATAAAACTTTGATTAAAAATATCTTGGCATTTATCTAATCAAACCTGATAATCTGTTTTGTTTTTTTTTTATAGAAATTAATCTTCATGGTTAAAAATAAAATAAAATTTATCAAATTTGATTAAAAACAAATCTTTATATAGCTATACATTCGGTTCCGATCAACTCATCGGCAATCACTTTAAAGACACCATTTTCGCCGACACACATTTCACCGACAAGCTAAGGTTATTATATTTAAGGTTAATACGGTTTATAAAAAAAACCTTGTTCTGTGAAATGAGTAATATACTGTCTACGAGATGAACTTGTCGTAAATTTCATAAATTCTGGGACAACTGATAAAAATTGATTGGATTATTCGGCCGAATTCAGTGTTATCGGCTTTGGATTCCAACATTACAGTAATGCTGATAAACACAGAATTCAAAACTTATTGAATTCGGCCGAATAATTATCAGTCAATTTTTATCAGTTGTCACAGAATTTATGAAAATAGCTTGTCGGTGAAATGAGTGTTGGTGGAATGTCGTTTCTTTGAAACGATTGTCAGTAAATTTATGTGGACCTCTATACATTTATATAAAATGCACCTATGGTGTTTTTATTGGTTTAACACCTATTATGTTTTTATTATGTTTTGTAGATTTTTCCAAGTTTGTTAAGTTTGTATATAAGGTTTGGGATGGTTTTTTGAAACATAGAACATTTTTATTTAAATTATTTCGCATTGAATAATTAACTAGTATTTAAATAATCTATTCATAGATGAGTTTTAGCAAAAGTTTAGATCTGTAGTACTGAAACCAATAATATTATATGAAATTACTAGTGCTAATTGGGGTTTATATATATAATATAATAATACTTTTGATATACAGATAATTATTTAATATATATAATATTTCTAAAATTGTAATATCGATATACTGTAAATCAATGCTTGGTTTAAATAAATTACAGTTTATATTGGTTGTAATAAAATTATAGTTGTAAAATAGTTAGAAATATTATATGGGGTCTGTGCCTTGAAAATGACCTTACAGAACTACGTAGATTTTATAAATAAAAATTAAAATTTCTAGCCATTCAGTAATCCAAATAAACCTTTTTTTATTTTATAGAGCTTAGCGAGTTCTACAAAATAAATAAAAAGTTTATTTGAATTGGATTACTTGATGGCTAGAAATTTTTATTTTTATTTATAAAATCTACATAGTTCCGTAAGGTCATTTTCAAGGCACAGACCCTATATATTAAACTTATTAGGACTAATTTTGAATATACAATCAAATTTCAGTTATATCTTCACTAAGTTTTATCCTAACCTAAGTTACATCTTCACTATTTAGCATATAAAAATTTAAATTTTATATATATAATTATTTAGAATTTTAGAAGTTTAAAATATTTGGATTACTCTCTTAAAATAAAGTATTTTTTTATCATCACAAATAATAAACTAATTGTAATTTATTTATTTTTTTATTGAAGTTAATTAAGCTTTTAATTTGATTAAATTATCTATGATAAAATTATAATATTTCTTAAACCGTTTCTTCTGCAAATTGCTCTAAAATTTTTTTAAAAATAATATGTTTAAAATAAATTTTAAATATTAATTTTGGCAGTATAATTTCTAAATAAAAAACATATTATAAAATCTGTTTTATTAATTTTGTTAAGAAATTTTTTTAAAATTATTAAAAATTTTTTGAGTAATAAAAATTTTTTTTTTTTTTTTTTTGAAATGTCAAAGTAGAAACTTTATTAAGTAATAGAAGAATTACATTAAAGATTTCTAAACT
>CAJVQA010004665.1:0-17241 GCA_910591915.1 Cetraspora pellucida
TAGTTTCACCTTGGTCAATGCCATTGTGAACTGAATAAGATGAAGTTAAGCCAAGATTAGTTATAACTTGATTGTGGTGATCAGTGAGAAGGTCAGAGAGAATGTTAATAGTAGATAAGGGAAGTGAAAGGTGGGAGAGTGCATGTTTAAAGAGAGTAAAGTTAACAGAATCATAAGCTTTACTTATATCTTGTGAAAGTAACCAAATGTCCTTATGATTGCAAGATGCATCTTCAATAAGGTTGTTAAGAATATGAATAGGGATTGAGGTACTGTTTAACAAATAATATTTATTTATGTTATATTACTATATCTATTATACTAATAATAAATAATTTAAATTCTATACATAACTGATTTAGATAATCATACCTATTTATCAATCTTATTATATTGCTACTTAAGATTTGTTAACAAATAAAATTACACAAATACTTATTCAAAACTATATTCATATTATATTAATATAATATTATATATATAATACTCATTTACATAACTTTTTATATATATCTTCTCTTATTTCTATCTTATCTGATTTAGTTCTTACTAATTTTATTTCTACTATTCACAATGCTTTTATTTTTTATCATACTGCTACTACTCTTTCTATCAAATTTCTTTTTTATTTAAACTAACAAATATACAAACAAATATAGATCTCATGCTGTATTTTATATTCTACACAGTTTTAAATCATATTTTTTACTAACTCAACTTACAGATATTCTTCTAGTTTACTTTTACTTTCTATTTCAATACCACAAATTATTACTAAAATTGATTTTTGAACTACCTAATAGATTAAATATTATACTTCTCTTTCTTATATTATTTCTTAAATCTAAATTTAGTTGAGCTTTGGCCACTCTTGTAAGTTTAGATTGCAGATTATATATCTGAGTCTTTATTCTTCATATGTAATTTAAAAGCAAGCTTTTCTTTATAAAAACTTTAATTGAATTTTAATAAAGTTAAAGACATGGCCTCACTATTAATATTTAAAAAAAAAACATATAATACTCATTATTAACTTTTTTAAGTAACTCAAGTACCTAATTAATAAACATAAAATTTTTTTTATTTTTGCTAAGGTTATTAGTTATTAGTAGCTACTGCCTTTATTGTTATTTTTAATTATAATTATTTAACTTGTATAAGATTACCTCTATACTATATTTGGCAGATAACACACAAGTTCCTATATACTAAAGTGTCTTTTAACCTAATTTTAACCTTCTTGTCTATACATATGTCAAGTCATTGCATATTTTAGAGTATATCACCTGATTGTAAGGCTTCAGAAGGCCTTTTTGCTAACTAACTACTTATATTTAATCTTTGTTAACAGGGCTTGCTCTTGCAAAGTTCACCTTGATCTCAGTACTTACTTTACAATATATTTTTAATATTTAGCTATACTCTACTTTAGTTCTCAGACTTTAATACAGATAGTTTGAAAAGACTGTAACCTGTTTCTAGTATCTTAAGAGTCTATCTTTTTAAGTTTCTTTTTCTTCAATTTGAGACTTCTGGCAGCCTAATTAGTAATACTCTTATTTGAAGTTTTTACTATCTGATTTCTTTTATATTAGTACTTATTTTCTAGGTCTAACTTTTACAATATTACTATCAAAGATCTATACTACCTTTTTGCTTAGATCTTTCCAAGTGGGCTCAAGCTTTCTAGTTTTACAGTTTTATATAATTACAAGAACTTATTTTGAATTTACACTATCAAATGCCAGTTTGCATTCTTCTATATAACTTCACCATTATACAGATGCCTTATGACCTGCCAATCATGCTAGTATAACTATAATTACAGACATCCTATCTTAACTAATTGACAAAATGCTATCACTATAATACTGTCTATATATTACATAAATAATTATTCAAATTTTTGTTATCAATGTATTTTGAACTTATTATCTATTATTTCATTAAGTCACCACACTTCTGTATAAAATTTAATTTAAAAAAATAAAAATAACAACTATAAAACTTTAAAGTTAGATGTAATGTAGATTATTTTTATATAGAAATATATATTATTTTAAAATTTTCATTTAAAATTAATATATAATATTAATAAAACCTTTTTATCTTTTAATTAATCAATAAAATAATTTTATAATATTATAAATAAAATTATTTATTTATTATAGTAAAATTTTAAAATATTATATTATTTTAAAAAAACATACTTATATATATTACAAAGTTTTCAGGATTACTCAAAATTTGACAAAATTATACAAAATTATTAGATTTGGTTAGTTAATTTACATAACCTTATAAATTAATTTAATTAATAAATTTTTATATCTAATCTTTAAAAATCATATCTTTTCTGTAACTTAATCACAAGGTTACAAGTTCAAGTTTAGAAGATAACAAAAACTCTGCCAAGACCATGATTGAAAAAGATCTGCAAAAGATTTCTATTTAAAAAGCAAGAACAAGATTTATATAAAAAAGAATGCAGTAATCAACATAACCACAAGGTCAGAAACAACCAGATAAGACATAATCTATTAACAAATAACATTAACATTAAAAAAAGAATATGTAAAATTGAGAATATCAAAATTTATATATGATTCAGCTGATAGGTCATGTAAAGTTAGAGAACTGTAAACTGAAGAAGATAGTAGATCCTATACTACAGAATCAGGAAACTGAAATGTCATATGATGGACTTAATAAACCATGAGTTATTTTACAGTTCGATGACATACAAGGACCACATGCTGTCTGATAATCTTCACAAAATGATAACTCTGACCTTTAGAAGATGTAACAGGTCCTAAAAGTGCTAAGAACCTTCAGAATAGTGAAAGAAGATAAAGATAAAAAAAAAAATCATATCTTACTGAGTTTTACTTAATATTAATGATTTTACTATCATTAGAATTAAAAAAACCTATTTTACAAACTTTTCTTATAAATTAAAATTAATTTACTTAATATAATTTTTTATAAAATTAATATAAAAAATTTACCATTAGGTTTATATATAATTTAAAATACTACCCCTACCCTTAAAATATATTTGGATAACAGGATAGATCAATAATCCATATTAAGAAATATTAAATTAATATATGCAAGTCGATTTTAAGAATGAATGACACAAAGTTAAAAATGCAAATTCTATTGGATAAGATTCAACAGGCATAGCTTTAAACAGCCAGAATATCAAGTACTGTAAAGTAACAAATAACGCCCAAAGACAAAATATGTTAAACTTAGCAAAAATCGGACCAAAAGTCAAAAGAATACCCAAGGCCGATATTTTTAGACTACGTAGTAACCTAATTTACGTAGGATCAATAATATCGTACGTATGTTAATGTTATTAAAATGAACCGGAGCGCGACGTCGTCTAATAAGAGGATCGATCCATCTATCTTGTTTGCATAACATATTTCACGTGATCATAAAAATTATAAATACAACCCGAATACGTTAAAAAATTTTTAGCGAAAATCTTCTCCGCTTTAGTCAAAAAGGAAATGTGGCTGATCACGAGTAGACGCGCAACCAATAAACATCGGTTTTACAACCTGATTCGGATACGATCTACCGAATTTCGGTAAATAAAGATTAGAGGGTGTTAAAACTTTTTAATAAACATTGCGCCCTTTCCAAATATTTTTCTTGCACCCAATCTATTACACACCGTTATTGCGCCCTTTCTAATATTTTCACTGCCCCATTCTAAATATTTTCATTACGCCCCTTTCAAATATTATTGTTGCACTCAACTCCAATTTTTTTCATTTTGCTTCTGATTTTTTATTTCACTCTTTCAATGAATCTTTTCCTAACCTTTTATTTTATAGCATGAGTTTCTCAGCAATGCAGGATTGCGGCAATAAGGTACAGCGCTAATACTGCAACACAGTTTACAGTGTTTACAACAAATAATATGGCAAATGCCATAACCATATAAATGAATTATAACTCCAGCCACATCTTAGAAATTATAAATTTGTTGGTATATTTGCTCGTTTTCTTCTGCTTCTGTTTAACATTTTTTTTTTAGGAAAAAATAAAACCAAAAAATAGTTTCATGATGCTACCAAAAAAATTATATTTAATTTTTATTACCACACTGACTTTCATTATCATTGGTATCGGTCCTACACTATCCATGCCTACTAAACGTTTTAATAAACGTCAATGTATATATCTTGTAATTTTTTTTATCCAAAAAATTTTTTAAAACATGCAAAAATTACGTTACTAACAAAAAAACTTTTACTAATTGTATATAAATTGAAATTTTTAGGCAGTGAGTATTAAATTAATTAATTTATAAATTGAAGATTTATATTTAAGGTTAAATAATTTCTCAAACTTATACATAAATTAAACTATAAGTCCGTGAGTATAAAGTTAATTATAAATCGAAAACTTTTATAACAATTTATATTTAAACTTTTCTGATCAATTATATATAAATTAAATTATTAAACTATTAGCTTGTGAGTATAAAATTTATAAATTTAGAAACTTTATAACTAAATAAAAATTCATCGTCATTGATTGATTACATAAATTAAATTATCAGGGGGTAAGCGAAATGTTAATTTACTTTATTATAATCTATAATTGATTGACTTCTCTGATCAATTGTATAAATTAAATTATAAGACCGTGAGTATAAAATTAATTTATAAATTAAAACCTTGACCGAAATTTTCTAAATTAAATATAAATTAAATTATCAGCATGTGAGTATAATCGAAAATGTCTATAATGGCCTATATTTAAATAAGAGCTTTCTAATCAATTATATAAATTAAAATTATTAGATTGTGAGTATAAAATTTATAAATTTGAAGGATTTATAATATTTTATAATTAAACAAATTTTACTGATTAATTATAAAAATTACATTTTTTTAGTGAGTAAGTATAAAATTAATTTATAAATTGAAAACTTTATGATAACATATAATTAGATAAAGTTTCTCTGATCAATTTTATAAATTAAACTATTAGTTCGTGAGTATAAAATTAATTTAAATTAAGGAATTAAAAATTGATCAAAATTTCTCTAAATTATATAAATTAAATTATCAGAGTGTAAGTATAAAGTTAATTTATAAATAGAAAACATTATAGTAATCTATAATTAAAAAATTTTCTGATCAATTATAAAAATTAAATTATTAGATTGTCTATAAATTTATAAAATGAAACGAATCGAAAGGACAGGTGAGACTTTTGACTATTCTAAAAAGCTTGCTGATATGCGTTGTTGTTGTGTTACAAAGTGCTATTTGAATTGGTGCATTAAAATATCTATGGATATGGGTAATAAGAATAATAACATTGGTTAATTCATATCTTATCGCAAAGCCATCAATATGAATTATGATTGTTTCATTTTTATTTACAGTAAATTTTATCCGTTCTATTTTATGCAGAGAATTTAACAGTATATTATTGTAAGGATTACGATGCAGTAGAACCTCCTGAAATACATTTGTCAAAAGCTTAAATTTTTCATAATTATTAGTACAATATCTAGAATCTGCTTTTTACATCATTAAATTCGTTTCAACAAACCATTTCATCGTTAGACACCTGGAAAAGTGTATAAAGATACGTTGCTAATGAATAAGTAAATAATTTGTACTTTGGCAAAATTATTTTCAAATAAGAGTTTAATTATTTCAATTAAGGATTTTTATTCAATGAAAGCGCGAAGCATCAACAAATTATAATTCACGTATTTGTTTATTTATTTATAAATTTTATCAATTGCTCTAAAATCATCTGGCCACTGTTACCGCACATATGGGAACATTTTCCAGAAGCATGAATAACGTGCAGTGGTTAATTTCGAATTTTGGCCTAAATTAAGTTTAACTCCCCTAAGCGTTATGTCGTTCTTATACGTATGTATAATGTGCTGTACTGCTAAACTCTTAAAAACTAATTTTGTCAAAATTAATAATCAGCCAAATAAAACAA
This sequence comes from Cetraspora pellucida, assembly GCA_910591915.1. NCBI lineage: Eukaryota > Fungi > Glomeromycota > Glomeromycetes > Diversisporales > Gigasporaceae > Cetraspora > Cetraspora pellucida. Next base: position 5,995 of record CAJVQA010004665.1, read on the forward strand.
GCCTAGTCCTAATAATCTACCAAATTTCATAAAAAATTAATCCACCAAGTTCATTGTTTTTATATAATAATAATCTCTCAATAATTATACAAAACCTTCCATCATGCGTATCATTTTGGGAGGTCTAACAGTATTTCTAATAACTAAAATTGATTGAAACTAATTTAGTATTTTTGTAAAGAATTTTTGCCAAGATTTTTTCATCTCTAGAGGTAAGGTTGTTATTATAAATTTTTAAGTCAATTAAGGAATTATTTTTACAAAGTGCATCAGCTATTATTTTTCCACCTCCAAAACCAAACCGATTATTTCTAAGATCTAAATGAGTTAAAGTAGTATTTTTGTAAAGCGCCTCTGCTAATATTTTTATTTTTTCAAAACAAAGTTGATTACTGAAGAGGTATAAATGAGTTAGAGTAGTGTTTTTGTAAAGCATTTCTACCAATACTTTTATTTCTTCAAAACCGAGACGAATATTAGAAAGATATAAATGAGTCAGAGTAGTATTTTTGTATAATGCCTCTGACAATGCTTTTATTCCTTCAAAACCAAATTGATTATCATTAAGTTTCAAAGAAGTTAAACTATTATTTTGACAAAGTGTTTTTCCTAACGCTTTTCCTTCTTCACAACTAAATTTATTATTACTAATGTCTAAAAAAGTTAAAGCAATATTTTTGCAAAGAGCTTCTGCTATTGCCCTTCCTCCCTCAGAGCCAAGTTCATTATTGCTAATATCTAAAACTGTTAAAGTGGTATTTTTACAAAGAGCCTCTGCAAATGCCTTTCCTCCTCTAGATCCAAGTCCATTACTGCTAATATATAAAGAATTTAAAGAGTTGTTCTGGCAAAGTGCTTTTGCTAACGCATCTCCTCCTTCGTAACCAAGTTTATTGTTATAAAGATTCAAAGAAGTCAGTGTAGTGTTCTTGTAAAGAGCTTCTGCTAACTTTATACCACCTTCAAAACCAAGTTCGTTACCATTAAGTGACAAAGATTTCAGTGATACGTTTTTGCAAAGAGTCATTGCAATTATTTTTACACCTTCAAGACCAAGATAATTATAGTTAAGATCTAGGAAAGTCAGAGTAGTATTTTTATAGAGTGCTTCAGCAAACAATTTTCCACCTTCAAAACCAAAACTGTTAAGGCCAAGACTTAAAGAAGCCAGAGTAGTATTCTTACTGAGGGCAGTTGTTAATATTTCCGCTTCTTTAGGTCCAAGATTGTTCTCACAAAGTGTCAAAGAAATCAGAGAGGTGTTTTCATAAAGTGTCTCAGCTAAAGATTTTACGAACTCAAAATCAAGATTCATAAAAGAAAGATCTAATGAAGTAATAGTAGTAGAGTTTTCATGAAAAGCTTTCAATAATAACTTCATTATTTTATAGTTAATAGTATCATAAATTTTTAGAATTTTGAGATTACTACTTGTTCGTAAAAACATTTCAATTAAGGAACGCTTGATCATTTGAATCACATTTTCAGATTTTTGATAAACAAGCCTCTCACGATGAAGCCAATTTACAATTCCTTTGCTTAAATTGTTACTGTTAACAATTGCAGTAAAAGTTGCGTATTCAAATAACAGATTTGAGCCTTTAGGTAATATATTTAACTGAAGTAATGGAGCTTTTTCTTCGGCATTCAATGTTAAAAGGTATACTCTTATAAGTCTTCCATCTCTAAAATATGATAATGGTTCGCTCCATAATATTGGAATAACATTTCTACACCATTGACGGTTTACAAGAAGACATGAAAATAAAAATCTATAATAAATTTTAAGGTTATTCAATATTTCGGAAAGGCACTCATTCGGCAGTGATATCATTTTGGTAAAATCAAGAAAAATAGAATCGCTACAGAAAAATCAATTTACATACAAATAAGTATTGTAACACTATTAAAAATTTTAATCAATGCAGCAACGCACCTGAATACGAATTTTTTCAAAAAGTCGGACGAAACTCTTAAAAAGGAAATAGCCAATCAGAGAGTGAAATTTTTACAGAATCCATACACGTGTAAAAGAAGAAAAAATCACAACTAGTGTTTAAATCGACCTTGCGCAAAAATAAGTAAATCCGGCAAAATCAGTTATTTTCATGGACTTGGGGATTTTGTGATTTACTACGATATTAAAGAATAAATATTTATAGACTTTATAAACGTAAAATTCCTTAAAAATACCGTAAATCGCAAAAACCTCACGTCCCCAGTTCTTTTACACACTTCATTAACCGGTAACTAACTCCAGACACCCGATTTGTCACGCATCATGTGTGTTGTTATGCAAACCCGACTCCGAGACCTTGGAAAAGCATCGCCCTGAAACGCCTTACGAAAAACTGTCAATGCCGTAACCTAGAGTAACTTGAATTTTTTTAACGTTCGTGTTCTAAACATAGATTTACTGACGACTCAATGGTCAATCAGTGTTTTATAAACACATAACATTGTTTATTCAGTAATTGATATCTAAAAATAAATATGTTTTACAGACAAATAATAGCCATTTTCTCAAAACGGAAAACCCCCTTCAAAGGCGGGTTTTCCTAGTCCACAACCCATATTGTTTAATTTTTTACCGAGCTGATGAAATGCTAATCAAAGACTGCAACAAGAACTGGAGGATTATTTCGAAAGTTAATTGGACTAAATCTAAACTAGTAACGTAACTTAAAAATATCATAGTTAACTTTATTACATTAATATTATTAAACTCTAGTGAGAATTTACCCATTTGATTAAATTATTAATATAATTGTAAAAACTTAAATATGGTTTTGGATCTTTAAATTCAAAATATTATTTGTTAATTTATATGATGAATATAACAACTACTAAATAAAGTATTTTTAAAACATGCTTATATTTATTATTTACAGTCATTACTCTTGGGACATCTGGTAAAAAATTAACCGAAAGAATATTTGTCGATTTGGTAAGTTTTTGATTTCAGCCGTGATAAACTTTTGATTTGAATGTAATTGGTAATTTAACATTAATTATATATATCAATATTTTTTGCATCCGAAATGGAGTTTTCATTTGAACGTATGTCCAGCATGCTTGGTGTGTTGTGTCGTTTTTGCTATCAACAAATCTTGACAAAAAATATAACAAAGGTTTCGAATACAAGACATTACGCGAGCAGGGGCTAATGAAGAAGTTCAATAAGAATAAAAATTGGTTACTGGTTTAAAAAAAAAAAAAAAGTATAAAGCAAGATATTATTCCAAACAATCGAGATTTTATTGATCTTTATCGAAAAATAAATATTTTATTAAAAGTTTTATTGTATAACGATTATTATAAAATATAAGTCAAAAAGAAAACTAGTAAGAATTATGTGAGAATATTGAAACAATGAATTTGATGACTAATGAACTTGGGTTCTCAATTCTATTTTGTATCGGATACAATCTTTAACAAATTATACTGATTGTGACTGATACAAATATAATTGAAAGCCCATGATAGGTTTTCCATGACAACACTCAACACTAATTATTACTTGCGGCTCTTATTGTAAGGTCTAACTAATACTTACAAGCTTTCCCTGCACAGCACTCATATAATTATTGTCATTTAGCAAGGATGTATACATTATTACATAATCGATAATTACCGAAATCAAAAATTTATCGAATCGGTCAAACATAGAGATGGGCAAGGTAATTTACTTATTACATAAAAAGTTAAATCACACTACGTATGCGATAATTTAGCATGTTATTAGTTGTAAGTATATATCATTAGTAAATTATCGCATGATTTTTTCGTAATAAGTAATTACTTTGACCATCTCTAGTCAAACAATTATTCCAAAAATAATGAAAACAGCAATCATTAACAACTCGTTTTATTGAGCATGGCGGGCTTTCATTCCGATTGGCTAATTTTTGTAGATCATCCCGTGATATTGCCAAAATATCATTGGTTAATCGAAATTATTCGCAAGACATCATTTTATACGATTAAATATTTAATATGTATGGAATTAAATTGATATTAATAAATACATTTCTATGAAATCTAACAAAGCAAAGTCTAAATCATAGTCCGATACAAATAGAGTCAAGTCATATAATGCAAGATCTTATTAAAATAAAAAACAAAAACCACAAAAAAAATTCAAATATGAAACATTTATTTTAAGAAACAATAAAGCTATATAAACAAATTTTTTAATTGTATATGAGTGCCGCCAAGTAAAAACCAGGACTTCTAAAAATGGACTTTACATAACGGAATGCGAACTCACATATTCGTATCGTTTAAAGTCCGCATTCCGTTGTCTAAAGAATCTTATTTTTAGAAGTCTTGGTTTTCAGTTGGCGGCACCCATATAATAACAGTTAATTAATGCCAAACGAATTTGATCTTAATTCTAAGTTAATAATTTTAGCCGCATTACTGTGCTTTAATAATCTTAAACGTAATACTAAGGTTTAATCTCATATAAAGTTTACAAACTTATGTTTTCATTGCCTCATGTTACTAAGCTATTTTACTGGCAGTATACGTGTAAAGTAAATTAGCGATGTAAACCTTTTGACATTCTGTCATTTTACCAAGTTTAATCTACTGTAAGTTATATTGGCTAAATTGATACGTCTAGACATACCTCTCATCTAACTTCAGAATTACTTCGTTAATTACCAAATTAATTTATTATATTGTAGAGCCGAAGGCGTAGTTTCTAAATTTCTATACTAATAACCCCTGAGGTATTGTGCGGTTCTGTTTTTGTGAATGAGAAACGTTACCGTTACGCTAATATGTAGAACATATTGTGTAACATTTCTGGCGATCATCCAATCAAATTTTAAAGCCCGCTATGCTAATTATGGGAGGAAGCATATGAGAACAAGGAGCGAATAGCCAGCCATTATAATATGATTTCAACTTTCAGTAATGCATTTGATATTTTAATGATGCTTCCAACATTCAGCAGCACTTTTATTTCCTGCTTTGGCACGTTTTTTCTTGATACATGTCATTCGGTTATACAACATCTGGATATATCGACATCAGCCATTTTTTAAAAATTTGAAATTATATACTTAATATTAAAGTACCTCTGGTTAAGCTGACATTTGGATATATCGGACAATTTAGTGATTTTTTTGAGGTGTCGATATAACCGGAGTGACGTGTATTAAGTATTTTGATAAACATCAACTTCCTTTTTATATTTTCGTATAATAGATTTATTGAAAAAAAACTTGAGCACTTTCAGCATTATTGCGAATGACAAACGTACTAATCATTTCTTGTATAAATTACACAAGTAAGTCACCAGTACGTTACGTGATATTAAAATGCAAAGCCTCATATCGATACGTAGATCTAACTTTCAAATTTGTAAATCATTTGGCCTAGACGCAATGATCTGTATTAAGCTAGTTTTAAAGTCTGCGCTAAGTTAGGATTGGTTTGGAGTTAGAAAATAAAACTATACAAAAATGTGAGAGAATTTTTTTGTCAAAGCACAAAAGAACAGTTTCATTGACAAAATTTTTAGAAAACTCTTCATAAATATGGTCGATCATGACGAACAAAACCTGCCACAGATCCAAAGAACCTTCTATTATAAAGCGATAGATGTAGATGAATTACGTCAGAAATAATCGATATTTGAGAGGTTATGTATAAATTGCTTGTCTGTTTCCTTATTTCTTTTACGTTTTATTAAACATTTTAAAACAAAAAAAAACAATTAACTTCATCATGTTATCAAAAAAATTCTATTTATTCTTTATTGCCGCCGCTTTAGTATTTAGTGCAATTATTATCAACTCTGCACTTGCAATGCCCACTGAGCGTTCAAATAAACGTCAAGGTATAGTTTCATAATATTTTATGGTAAATGAAATTTTCAATTATGCAAGAACCAGATTATTAACAACAATCTATAATTTAAAAACTTTTTGAAATTAAGGTATTACCGAAAAGTAACAAACTATGCACAACGAAGAAAACTATTTATGATAATAATTATATTTAGATATATCATAGTTTCATCACTCGCGTAATTTAGACCAAGATTAACCGAAAAATATTGTTTCTTTGACCCACCTGAACCATTTTTATTTAAAAAAATTATAATTCTGACATATTATTTAATTTTCTGGTTATACGTATATAGACATACGTAATCATAATCCTGACTTAAAACCTTATATGACAAAGATCTTGTTATCGTTAATAATATTGTAATACTTACAAACCATTTTACTTCCCGTATTTATACATATTTAGAATAAAAATTTGTAAATTTTAACCGCTACTTACCGTTATGTACGTAAATCAAATCAAGACTAAGCCATTATAGTATCAAAAACCGCAAGGGATTAGTTAACGTTAATATAATGAATTGACCAAACCAAAATAGGATCAGAGACCGTATCACGCAATGTATGATTAATTAAAGATTAGATCTTTAGTTAAAGATTAGTAATATATTTGATCTACAAAACCTCAGAAATTTAATTTTGCAAATATAAGGGCTGTAAATTTATTGTTAACCTTTTTGAATATTAAAATAAGTTTTTTTCGTCAAAATTCATATAATTAACAATGTTCAGTAAAAAACATTTTGTCTTTACCAATATCCCAGACCTTTCGGGCAAAGTAAGTTGAAAAGTTCTCATGCCATGCTCAAAGATTACACGTTATTGTGATTTCTCATAAATAATAAATAATTCAGGTTGCAATAGTAACAGGTGCAAATACTGGTATAGGAATTGTGACCGCTAGAGAATTAGCCCGTAAAAATGCTCATGTGTTTGTTGCATGTCGTAGTAAAGAAAGAGGTGAATCGGCTGTAGAATTAATAAAGGAAGAAACAAACAACGATTCTGTCGAATTTTTGCAATTGGATCTACAAAGTTTAAACTCTGTTAAACATGCTGCTGAAACTTTTTTGGCTAGAAAATTACCATTACATATTTTGTGAGTAAAATTTTTTATATTTTTTATCTAATTAAAATTTTAATATAACTTTAATTACTTTATTCATAGAATTAATAATGCCGGTATTATGGCAACGTAAGTTTTTTTTCGTATTTTTCATGCTCAATTTATGTCATTATTCTAATCTTTATTTTCATATCAAAGCCCATTTGAACTGACCCAAGATGGCATTCAAGACCAGTTTGGTATTAATCATATTGGTCATTTTGTAAGTAAATGATCTTTTGAATTACTTCACCGATTTATCATTTAGCCGACATCATACTACATGATAATTAACAATATATACTTACAACTACGTAATAACATGTTAAATTGTCTCGTTATTTATGTCAGCTAAATGAAATGAAATGAACTGCACCAAATATCTTTTTTTTTTTAAAAAAAAAAGAGGTTAATACACCTATTATAAATTACAAAATAGCTTTTCACTCTCTTATTATTACCAACTATTAAAGCATCAGCTCCATCACGTATTGTCAATGTTAGCAGGTTAGTTAAATTTACTTTTTGTAACAATATAATCATTGTATTAAATTTATGATATTTTTATCATAATAGCATTGCTCATAAGCTTACACCACCGGGAGGAATAGAATTTGACAAATTGAATGATCCGAATGCTCACACTGCTTTTCAAAGATATGCTCAGTCGAAACTTGCAAATATTTTATTTACCATTGAACTTAATAAAAGACTTTCAGGAACAAACGTTTATTGTAATTGTGTTCATCCGGGTAAAAAAAAAAAAAATTCTATTTAATTATTTCAATTTAAGATTTCAATCTAATATTTCAATTAATATTTATAATAATTTATACTATTTAATGATATAACAACATTATAATGAAATTAGGTAGCATAAATACAGAATTATTCCGTGGAATTATTACTAATTGGGGTTATTGGATAAAACCATTTCTTTCTGTAGTTTCAATATTTTTATTAACACCTAATGATGGCGCATTAACTCAACTTTACTGTGCTACAAGTCCTGAAATTGAAGAACAAGATTATCGTGGAAAATATTTTGTACCTTTTGGTGTGTTAGGTGAAACTACTGATTTTGGTAAAGATGAAGAATTGGCTAAAAAATTATGGGATTTTTCGGAAAATCTTGTTAAAGAAAAGTTAGGTGATGACGTTCTTAGTAAATGTTTGGCATAAATTGTTCAATATTTGTAGTGCATTACTTTGTTGAATTGCGCTTTTGCATACTATTATTCGTCTTTTTTATATTACAGTTCATGCTTGCTAAGGTGAACTCTTATTATCAGTTGTTATGCTCCCTATACTGTTAAAAAAATGTCTGTATAAATAAATACAAAACCTAGGAACCAAACTAGTCGCTAAGGTTAATTACATAAATGGTTTTAATATATAAAGTGTTAACCAATAGCAATAAGAGAGATTATTTATTTTGTTAATATGATTCATTTTGGCCGATTTTTGAAAATATTCGAAAGCCATTTTTTTTTCTCCGATTCCTTTAAAATAACACTAGCCAACATTGCTTATCCCTGTAAGATAATTTTTATCTGTAGATATTAATAAATATTCGAAAGCGATCCTAATTCCATGTCGATAACAATAACCAACTCTATTCATTCCATGGGTATTCCTCATTATTAATACCATTTGAAAGCTTTTTTACTGCGATTTTCATTTTTGGCAAGAATAACAAACATTAGAAGTTCCATCAATATCATTCATCTTAGTAGCTTTTTTTCGTGTTGATAACAATCACCAACATTGTTAATTCCATGAGTATTCCTTATCTCTGCAGATTTTCGATACTATTTTGAAAGCTCTCTTTTCATCTTACCTGATTTAATTCCATTTCTTAGTTCAAATAATTCGTTTGAGTCCTCCATAAATAACTATCAAAAAATAAACTAATTTAAAATATATATTTGAATAACATTGCGCAAAATAGATTATCGGCATTATTCACATGACTTTTGACTATTTTTTTTTTTTTTGATCGGAAGTCATTATGCATGTTTATGCACAAATATTTATATATACGTATGCTAAAAAAAAACTTAATTTGAGTAATGAACAATAATGCAGGCTTTGCTTCACCGACTACTTATAAAAACATCAAACGATTTGAATCAAGCACAACAAGAATTAAAATGGTTAACGATTTATGTATTACAGCAAACTAAAAATCCTATTTTGAATAAATTAAACACTTCAATAATTTCTATCAATGAAATTATTAAAAATTTAAATGATAAAGAAAAATTACTTTTAAGTAAATATGTGAATGAAAGGGTTGATAAATCCAAACCATTACAGTATATACTAGGTTAGTATTTAATGAAAACAAATACAAATGTAATATGAAATACGTAGCACCTACTTATAACTTCTAACTGTTAGGAACTCAACCATTTTGTGATTTGGAAATAATCACAAAACCGCCTGTATTAATTCCAAGGTATCAATCTATTAACATGCTTTTTCAATTGATAAAATAAATACTATTAATAAAATACTAATTTTCAGATGGGAAACTGAAGAATGGACCAGTCGATTGATAGCTCTCTTGAAACCTCATTTTTCAACATCCACCACTAAATCTCCTTTTAAAATTATTGATATTTGTACAGGATCAGGTTGCATAGCATTGGCACTTTCAAATGCACTTCCACATAACTCATGTTATATTAATGGTGTGGATATTTCTAATGATGCACTTTCCCTTGCTAATTTAAATCTTTCAACAATAAGTTCTTGTAAAAAATTAAATAATCATGTTGAATTTTTTCATCTTGATATCATGAAGTCTACTGACGAACAAATTCATGAATTTATACGTAAGAACAATGGATATGATTTAGTTGTTTCTAATCCACCTTATATTTCTCATGATGAATATTTAACATTAGATGAAGATGTTAGATTATGGGAAGATAAATCGGCATTATTAGCTGATGAGAATGGTACAATATTTCATAGTAGAATCGCATATTTAACAACTAAATATTTGTTAAGAAAAAATAGTCCTTTTATTAATGTTTGGAAAAATAAGGTACCACAATTGGTTATTGAAATTGGAGGTAGTCATCAAATATTCAAGGTTGTCGAGCAATTAAAAAGAAATAATTTTAAATTTATAGATATCTGGAAAGATAGTGCTGGAAAAGATCGTTGTATTATTGCCAGTCTATAAAACTAACTTAATAATAAGCACATATATTACGCGCCATTTTCTAATTTGTTGATTGAAATGTGTCATTCATTGATTCATTGATTAGAAAGCAATATACATCACTTTGCAATCGATATGAATTAAAAAAATTATTATAGTGCAATTAACTTATGTCTAAATTATAAAATTAAACACGTAAACACATTTATGACGAGATTTTCATCTTGGGCTTCATCTTGAACATTTGCCATTGCATTTTATAAAAACTTAACTTTTTAAAATAAGCTATTTAATAGTGTTGATAATGTACTATCAAATGCAATAAGTATTTGTTTTAGCATTTTATTACTAACATTTAGCTTTATGAATATATTATACTAAATAAAATGCCAATATTGGCAAGATTTTAATTTAATAAGGGTCTAAAAAATTACCAATATTTAACTAATTTATTAGGTATTGTTACACCCAAACTACCTCTTATAATTCCGGTATAACTAAACTTACTTTAATGACGGACATGTTAGACGTTTGATAACAATTTCCATATTTATATTTAAGTAAAATATAAGGTTGATTGCAGTTACATTTTAAGAGAATTGTGTGATTTGCAATTACGAAAAAGACAAAACGGCTAAATGTATATGAAGATACGAGCAGTCGTATAAAAACTCTCTAATTTGTTCAATAAAAAACTCAAGCTATTGTGTATGAAGACACAACTATTCTTTATATATTATTGTTGAGTTGCTAAATGTTGATTCCCAGAGGATACCAGGTATTAGTTACAATTATAGAGGGAATGCATTTATAGAATTAGTATAGTTTAGAGTTGGTCACCGAAACCTTTTTGGCTAAATCCGAAAGTTTCAGGTTTCGGATTATAGTTTCCAAAACCTCATCCGAAACCCGAAACCTTATCCGAAATCCCGAAACCCTATTGGTATAATAAATTTCTATAAAATCAATAACAATAAATTAGAGGTCCTGGGTTAAACCAGTTTTTATAATACAAAATAGTTATAGATTGTATCTTTACAATAAATATATAAAGTGGATTAACTAACCTGACCTCTAAATTGTAAATGCTATAATGACTTTGA
>CAJVQA010004666.1:0-17238 GCA_910591915.1 Cetraspora pellucida
ATGTTTCAAAGAGTATATGGAGCTTAAACAAAAACCAGAAGTTGAAAGTGATATTTACACAAGGTTAGCTATTTATCAATATAAATTACAAATAGAGAATCTTATCAATAGAATTAAACATATTCGAGAAACAGCAAAAAAGATCAGAGCTATAAAGATTATATAACAAAAATAAATTGAGATTATGTATAAGCCCAATGGTCTCAAAGCTAAAGAACTCGCTAAGCATTATAAATTATTATAAGCAGTTAAAGAAGAAATACTTCAGATTAGTAATGTATAATTATTATATATATCTATTTATTTATTAGATGTAATTTATCTATTTATTTGATTTATTAATTATATAACTTATTCATATATATATCTTTAAAATAAAACCATCTGAGATATTTTTAAGAGCTGGTACTTTAGACTTTATTTCATTATCTTTCCTAAAGAAAAGCTGGTAATATTTTTTTGCATAGAGTAGTTGTTCATCATTTTTCTAATGCTATTTTCAAGATCACAATTAGGTATCTTTTTATCAATAATTTTCTTGCATAGCAAGCTACTTTGAAAGTTTGTGAACAAACAAATCATCTTGGCTCTTTATATTAACTCAGATAGAAAAGTGTTGATTTAAAAATAAAAATCTCACCTTCTTGAGACTTTATCATTCAAAGCCAGAAAAATAGATAGCAGAAATATACATATTATCTCTATATACATTATCCTAATAACTTACACTATATCTTTTTTCTAAAAAATAAGGAAAAAAAGAAATTAATACTAATAGACTTTTCATTCTGTGAAGCAGAACACTTACATGGCTGATTTTTCAGTTTTTTTGAGTTCAGAATTTGTGGACTTAGCTGGCAATGCATTTTTTAGCTTGCAATTTTGCCATAACTCTATCTCTTTTTGTAAATTTAATGGTGTATTAAATCTTAGTCGAATTGCAAGTGGATCATTCTCTGTCTTATTAAGATTAAATACAATAAACTCACTCTTGTGAAGATAGCTATTAATAACTATCAATGCACTTTTTACATTATCAGTATATTGACTAACAATTTTGGAAACATCTTGAAAAGAATTATCACCATTAAACATTAGTATATAAGAAAGATTCTTATATATGATCATTGGGATATGATGGTATTTTTGTGTGATAAATATAAGTAAAATATTTCAATAATGTCCATATGTGAAAAATAGGATAATTCAATTTTGTATAGACTCAAAGGCAACACATAAATCTTCAAAGATAATAACAGTACTTCTTTCAGGAAAGAAAGATTTTACACTAGGAATTTTTTCAGATGAGATATAACTAAACTTAATATTTTTATAATATGATGCTTTTGGATTACTTGCAATTCTTTCATGCATATATCTAATGAAAGCCCATTTTGGTTCATCAGAATGGTATTCACAAACTATCAAATTATCATACTGCATATATCTAGATCCACACTTTTTCTTTTTATATATATATTCAGCTTTGTTACTAAGAACAAAATTTCCAAGTATATTAGTCTTACCTGTGCTACTTTTTTCTGTAACTAGCTTAGCGAATGGCTATGACATTGCTAGATGCCCAATACAGCATGATGAAGCATGCTTTGTAGCCTCATCAATATTCATAAGGAAAAGTTTTATTGGAGATAATTCTGTCTTTAAGTTTTTTGCATGACAGATTGGAAATCCATAACTCTCTTTTCTATAGACTGAATAAAAATTTTCTTTTTCTCAATAATTCACTTTACTTTGTTTGTTTATGATTGGTTTATATATTTCAGAAAACAAATTACCAGAAGCAGTCATACTGTGAGTATAATCTGGCTTCAAGTTTAAAGAACAAGAAGGCAGAGTTGAACAAAAAATTTGTCTGTATATATACTATATAATTAATAATATTATTAAGACAAAAATAACAAACTTAATAAAAGTAGTTTGATATTTATTAACCGTGCTAGCATCTAATGCTATAATAGGTAATTCCTCACTCCTTTCTATTGTAATATTATGAGATCTAATTAGAGTCACATTCTTTATCTCTTGAAATTGGTTTTCTGTATTGATTGGTTGTAATATATTATCTTTATTATTTTCATTAATAATAGTTTTATTACTTACCTTAGAAGTAACCTCAGTATTAATTTTTGAAGATTCTAATATTGGAACAATTTTATCATTAGTATAAGTAGTATATCAATGCTAATTTTTTTGACTTTGTTCATAATTTTTCTGTATACAAAATATTGACTAAGATTTTTGCTAGTTTCACTAACTGCAGAGATATTATTATTGCAAAGCAATAATGATGCAGAGCGAGACTTAGCCTCTTCCTTTTTGGGTCTAGACTTTGATATATTTTTTTTACTATCTCTACTAACCACAGATACCAAAATATCCTCTGATTTTAGATGCTCAAGCTCACTAATCTTAGAATCTAATTCAACCTTTATATTTACCAATTCAGCTTTAAGAAACATTATCTCAGAATGTTTTTTTGATGAGTATTTCTAAGTTAAAGATAATTCTTTTTCCAATAACTTGATTCTAGATTGGAATAAATTCACTTCTTCCAGTTTACTATAATATTTGGCTTTATACTTAGTAAGGTTAGTATTTTTGCTTTTCAACTCTTTAATTTCTTTTTTGAGTTGTTTTTTAATCAAGTTATTTTGATTTTTGTTATTAATGTACTGATTTAATTTTTTCTGAAGATGTAAAATCTTGTCAATTTTTTTCTCTAGCTCTTTAGTAATCACATCAGATTGCACTTTTACAAAAGCTTTAGTATTTCTAAATTTGAAATATTTATTAACAAAAAATTCAGTTTCAAAAAGCAACTCATTGCATTAAGATTCAAGTTCACGTTCTTTACTATCTAATTTATATCTATGTTTTTAAAAATTTTTGACATTAGCAGATTCACTATACAAAGTACATATTGGTGGCATATAATCAAAGAGAATTATATTCAAAGAAAAAAAAACTAATTGCAATTTGACTTTTTACTGATTATGAATAAAAAAGAACCCAGATAATAATTGGTATTTAACTAGGCAATAATTAGGCGAAAGTTAGTAATTAGCTGGGCAAAAATTGATACTTAGCTAGGTGTAAAATAATAATTAACCAGTTTTATATAAAAATAGATCTATAATCAAGTTAGTACTAATTATTTCTCAGTTTTTGTCTGATTTGTATCTGATTATTATCTGATTATTACTCAGTTTTTATCCAATTATATACTAGAAATGAATGGATATTTTCCTAGATTTAAATCAGATATTTTTTTAATATCATTATATATTTTTCTAAAATGGTTAAAACCAAAGGTAGATCTCGAGTTCAACAATATCTTAACCCTACTGCTACTTCATTAACTTCTGAAGCAATCAAAAAATAAGGAATGCTCATGCAAAACAGATACCAAATAAAAAACATATTATATATGCTAATTATAAAATTGGTAGTGAAAGATATGATGATATTGTAAATAGCTAGATATATCTTCAACTACTTGAAATAGAAATAACATCTATAAATTTATCTATCTCAATACCTCAACTAGAAATCTTGCCCATACATAGCTTATCAAGTGCCAGAAATCCTAAACAAGTAATTTCTTTAAGCAAACCAGTAACAAAAAAGACTAGCAGAAAAAAGAAAGTCTTACAGAATAAGGAACTTCCTAGTTCTAATATTGATAAAACAAACTCTGATGTAGAATTATCTAAAAGTGAAGATCGATCAGAATCAAAAATTATAAATCATTTTATTTTATCAATACCAGAAAGTGATGTGCAAACTAGAATAGAAAATTTACGAGAATATAAAAAACAGCTTCAAGCTGAATCTTAAAATTATATCAATTTTTTTTCAAAATATTCTGCATAATCAAGAGCTCTAATAAATTTCTTTTTAATAGTTGTTTTATTTTTTAGATTTTTCATACCTGATATGATTTAAATCTTGGAATAGAATTCTAATCTGTGAAAGAAATCAATTTGTTTGTTAAAATCTATTATGTTTAAAACCATATCAAGCCATTCTTCAGTCTTTATAAGTCACTTTTCAAGTACATTATATTTTTTTTTAAGTTTTCACTATTATGCATATCTGATGTTCGTTGCTCTGATTCACTAACTCCTGGAGGCTTACTAAAAGTTAAGATAGTGTAAGTCTTCCTATATAACTTCATTCGAAATTAGTTTTTACTAGGATTAAGAACACTATGAACCTTTCGAATTTATGTTATACCTATGCATAGCATTGGCTCAGATTCACTATTATTAATACGAGCAAAATTTTCATTAGATGTAACAATCTTACTATCTTTGTTCTTTATACTAATTGGCATATCTGTATACCATCCTAATGATTCAGATATATGTTTGGAATTGCCCTTTATAGCAAAGTCAGAAGGCTTATCAGCTTTCTACTCCAGGGCATTAATTGTTGCATTATTCACTCTCCCAAATTTACTTGTGCTATCTAAAAAGAAATTAGTGATCAATAGATCATTTATATTACAATGCAAGTATTGCAATAATGAAAACCATTTATCTGATTTTGATTCTTTTTCCTAGACTATATGAGACTGACACATTTTACATATTGCCAATAAAAGCTTTGGTAATAGTTCATTATATGTTTTAGGCTGACTAAGTTCTGAAAGCATTTTTTCATTTACTGATACTTGTTTTTTTTTCTAACTAAGATGGAGCATGCCATCTATTCTCTTTCTTATTATATTCACCTTCATTATCCTCATTATCATCTGAATTGGGAGATGCATATTGGGATTGGGAAGGTATTAGAGAAGGAAAGTATCAATATGTTAAATTTGATTTAGCTACAGATTTTTTGAATTGATTTTCAAGCATTATTCTTCCAAATTGAGATATCATTTGACTGATTTCATCTACTTTCGATTCTATTCTATCTATTTTAGCACTCTGGTTTGATGAATATATTTGTTCCAGATAAGGTTTTGAAAAGGCTTTATAGGATGATTTTTCTCTAAATCTTCTGTACTAAATATATCTAAATTATTTAAGTATTATAATAAATGATAATTTTCTATACCTTTTTTCGTTTGTAATGAAGATGGTGGACCTCTTGGCTGTCTAACTGGTTTAACAGTTTGAGGAGCAGTTTGCTTAGCCATTTGAGATTCTAATTCTGTAACTTTTTTTACTAATGTCTGGTTTTTAGTTTTTTGTTGCACTAGTGCATTCTGGATTGCTTTTTGCATATCTTCTAAAGAAATTATATGCCCTTGCTGTTGAGAAGCTGGAGTAACTAGTGGTAAAGAATAGAATACTGTATTTATACTAGGTTAGGCTTGAACTTGATTGGCAATTTGACTTGATTTCTTTAGGATCCTTTCACTTAAATTTTGCTCATGCTTTAGTCACATATTTTTTAGTTCAGTGAAAAATGCATTAATACTTGCAGGATTAACAATTTTTATTCAAGTATAAAAATTGCCTGTTAAATGACTTTTAAGAAATCCCAAAACTTGTGCATCATTGTCTGCTACTTTTAATAATAGTGGTCGAATTCTGGCTTCATAGGTATCAGGAGTATCATAGAGCTGATATCTTTCTTGAGTCAATCTTTGAATAGCCAATTGTTGATTTTCAACAGTTTCTCACTGATATTTTGCTCTTATTCAAGCCCATAATGTATCTGAAGAATTTATTGCTGAATTTTCTACTACAAGATTATTATTTGCTAATACTGGAATATATTTTTCACCTATCATAGTTTTTAAAATAGTACACTTAACTACATTGTCAAAATCTCCTGCATTTGCATTCTCAAGAACTGTCATATGCCCTTCAAGATATCCCATAATTGAATAACTTTATTCAAGAAATTATTAGATGGTTCTTGGTCTGTATAAGGTGAAAATTTTGCAAGAGCAGAAGCCATTAATTTTAATACTAGTAAACATCTAGCATCAGCCATGTTTATTTAATTTGATGAATTATTATAAAGCACCAAAATTTGTTGCTATAAATTTAAAATATTTTGGCACTTTGCATAGGTTTTATTTTTCCATTTTGTATATCGCTCATAGAGTCTGTCTCTATTATATTCTAATAATCTCTTATCAGCTTTGCATTGTTGTAAATAGTAGGCATTTCACTGATACAATAACTGAAAAGCAAAATTTTTACATAGCAATTCACTAATATAGGTTTGTTTTCCTACTATATTATCTATCATTCTATTTACCTAGTTTTGTGCATTAGTTCACAACTGCTAAAAATCAAGCAATGCCTGATCTTACTTCTGTCTGTATATATCTCAGTTCTATTGTACGTTTACCAGATCTTGTTGTAGGTTAGTGTATTTATGTCAGATTGATCTTGTTGATCTTTTAATTTGATTTGTTAAAACAGTTCTATATATTGCTGTATTATTTAGTGATCAGTCTATAGCATTAGCCAATTCAGCTATTGTTCCTATATTATTATCAAAATTATATAAGTCTGGAGAATTTTTATCAAAATCAGAATCAGATTCATTTTCATTAAAATTCTATGCTTGTGCATTTTGTAAAGCTTCTTGTGTATTTGTAAGTTCTAATCTATCTCGATATCTTAATAATGCTAAAGCAAAATTCTAATGAAAAAGTTTAGTAATACAATTTTTTTGCTAGGTTATTTTGTTAATCTTATTTATTTGGTTAGTCCTTATTGTATTTATTTCTCATTTAAGTCACTCATTTTTATTTACTAATCTTGTTGTATAATCTTGTGCTTTAGGGGTATTGCTAGCTGATTTTGATATTTCATGAATTCTGGTTTTTAATTTTGTCTCTCGTTTATTGAATTTTGTTATTAATTTATCCTTATTAGTGATTTCTTTGTCTTTCTTTTTATTTTCTTCTTCAAGTTAACAGACAATTTTTTTAAGTTTTAAGATTTCTTCTAACAATTCCTCTTTGTCTTGTCTAGAAAGTTTGATAGCATTATTTAGTTCTTTTTCAAAAAATCAAATTCTTTCTTTGCATATACCAATAGCTCTTTTCAAGTTATATATGCATTTTTCAATATCTCTGTTTAATTAAGCCAATTGTAAGATTACCTCATGAAGTTCCTGATTAGTTTGTTGTAACTCTTCTATATTTTTTATTACTATAATAAAACAAAGAAATGATGAAACCTGTAATTTATATAGATCCACAAAAAGCATATGAACTTGATTAAAAAATCGCTAAGACTAAAAAAGTTAAAGATCAAAATTTGTCATTACAAAAACCTATAATTATTATTGATCTCCAAAAAGCATGTAATCTTGACCAACATCTTGCTTTACAGAAGCTGTATTATTAGCCTGAGGGTCTTTATCAAAATGTTAAGAAATTGTAAGATACTTGTAAGAAAGCTAGCCATAACTTTCTATTTAATAATATAAAAAATGGCTTAATAGCCAAGCAATGTATCAAATCTTTCAGCCTTCATTGAGACAAATACCTTATGCTAGTTACTCTAAAATCACAAAGCCAAATACTATACACCAGTGTGATCTAATTGAAATATCATATAATGTAGATACAGATTTATTAGATAATGACTCAATATTTTACTATATATTATTAGTTATAGACTGTGCAACTAGGTATAAAGATTTTGTTTTTTTAATATTAAAAAGTAGTGAATAAGTTGAGAAGCATTTAAGAGTATATATGATAACCCTAACAACTCTCTTAACTGGTCTTGGCTATTGCAATCTGATCAAGGTCATGAGTTTATAAGAAATGTGACATTAATAATAGATGAATATAATGTTAATATCTGAAGAATTAAAGCATGTTTTAGATATACAAGCATGGCTATGGTTGATCATTATGCCGAATTATTCGAATTAAGAGTTTTTAAAAACCAGTATGTGATAGAGTTTCTCTTACCTACTGGTAAACTCTGTAGAGAATGTGAATAGTTTGCACGAAAGATTGTTAACAATATGAATGATATTTCAACTCGACCAATTGGAATAAGTTTTAATAATGCCATGAAACTTGAGCAAATATATTCTAAGCCATCAGTAAAATATAATTGTTCAATAGGTGTTAATGAATTACAACTACTAAAGAGTACTATTGTGCGATTCTTACTTGCTAAAGGAGAATGAAAAAATGATCTCTTTGAATGATATAGGATAACAAATTCCATATAGTCTTCTTTCTTATATAAAATTTGAAAAATTGTTGTTAGAAGAAATCCACTAATGCTTGTCTTATACTATTTAGATAAATCGGAACCTCAGCATCTCTTTGTAAGAGAACAATTAATACATATTAAGGAAAAGCCTATATTACCTCTTAGGTGGGTACTGGGAAATAACTAAATGCATACAAGGTACTTTTATAAAAGTTTCTAAGTTAACTATGCAATAGGATATTGTAATAAGGATTATTTCTTTTCTATAACACAATGCTCTTTTTTTCCAATCATGCCAAATTTGTGCATCTAGATTCATTTGTCCTTGTGGATGAAAAAAAGACATGATTTGGTAATATTGATTATCACTATATTCGAAGGCCAAATCTAGCTCTTTATTATATCCATCTAGATGTAACCCTTCTAAGAATTTAGGTTTTCTGAGTAAAAATTTTTTATTTAATAAATCTTCAAAAATATATTGGCATGTTCTTTCTGGTATATTGAGGCAAATATTGCACTACTTATAATTTTGCTTCATATTTTTATATGATGCTTTCCATTGATGATCCTTTTTACATGACCATAAATATATATTAGGATTAATTTTGGCCAAACATCTCCTTTTCTGCCTTTGGGCATATGCTAAGGCTTTAGCATCAATTTCATTATAATTTTGCATTTTATTTTCTAATATTTTTTTTGAATATAAATAAGAAAAAAAAAGATAATGTTTCATGTCAATGTCCAGAACAAGGTGAAGAGGCAAATTCCCATCAATGTATTTATGAATATCAGGAATCTTATAAATTTCAAACAAGTGATCAACTATAATGAAACCCTTCCCTGCTACCTGAATAATATATTTATCAAAAATTTCTCAGAATAATAGGCATCTAGAAGAGTAATATTATCTTTACTATTAGACAAATATTGAAAACATGTATGATCATTATAACTAGGCTAATAATCAAGGTCTGCTAACCTAAGAAGAAAAGCCTTATAGCTTCATTTATTTTGCTAGGATCAGATCTGGGGTTTTTTTGCACAAGCAACATAATAGTATATAGAAAAAACTATTATAAATTTATATAAAATTTTCCAAATCTTCAAAATAAAAAAGTGGGACACCAAGTTAGAATTATATATAGAAAAGAAAAGAAAAAGTTACAACTTGGTATCTTACCAACTTTAGTAATCAAAAGGGTCATAAAAGGCAGAATAGCAAAAATGATACAAATTCAACAATCAAAAGAGTCATGAAAGGCAAGATTATGCATTTGGATTACCAATTCAGCACTTTGTGCCTTATTCTTGGCAACCAAAAGGATCATAAAAGATAAGATTGCAAAAATAGCACTTCATATATACCTCATCTAGCAATTAAAAAATGGCAAATGGATTGCGAAATATTTGGCAAGTAGATAAATTGCAAATTTAGCACTTTGTGTCTTGCAACTGATTGCATCTAAAGAGACTATGCAGGCCAAAACATAGATTTTAATTTTTTTATTCTGATATCCAAAACAGAATTCATGACATGAGCCTCTCTTTACCCAAGCCAGTTTCCAAATCAGAATCTATAATGTGACCCAAGTTAGCATCTGAATCAGGATCCAAGGTGGGCTTGGGATCCAGATCCTCAATACCAAAGACAATCTCTAAATCAGCACTCAAGACAGAGTAAATAAGATAACCAAGACAATCTCCAAACTAGCACTCAAGGCAAAACAAATAAAAAAGCCAAGACAGTCTTCAAACTAGCATCCAAAACAAAGTAAACAAGATAATCAAGACAGCTCCCAAAAGACCACAAAGTGCCAAAAACAGAAACTAGATAACATTTTACTTATAACTAGGCAACACTTTACTCATAACTAGGTAACAACTTAATGTAACTAGGTTGTAATATATATATATTATAATCTAGTTCTAACCTTTGGTCTTAAGTTCATTTACATTATAACATGCTAGTTTTATTTTTTTTTACCCTTTTTCTATTTTTCTTTTAGTGATCTTTGTTTTGTTTTCATATTTTTAGATTCTTTTTTTTTTTTTTTTTTGGTATTAAGGTGACCTCTTTGGTCTTTTGACTTTTATTAATTACTTATCAGTATTGTGGTTCAATGAACTACTACAGAAGAGCGTACAATTGGCTGCATATGTAACTTTTCTATATTACCTATTTAAGGAGTTCACTCAAAGATTCTCTACCAATTGTCATATCTAATACACCTGCTTGGGTGTTCCACTTTAAACCCTTTGAACCTGTAACCTGTGTTAATATTACTAGTTATCTTAGATGTACCAGATCATTGTCCTCAACCTTAGGACTAATTTATTCTTGAAGTAAACCCCCAGAGCCTTCTGTACCTATTTTTACAGCTGATTTAGGTATCACTATGGCAGAACCAACACTTGCAATTAGGGCTAACCATTAAACCACTATGCCTTTGTAGAGTTTACTTAGACCCTAGCATCTACTTCACAGCATAACCCTGGTACTTTAGTATATCCCTGCCTTTTCTCCTGCCCTTTTACCAAACTCCCAATCCAGATAGCCTGTGTAGGACTACAACCAGTCCATCGGTATATCAGGTTAGCCTAATATTTTTTTCCTTCAGTTCGTTTTAGCAGCCTGGTTAGTGGTACCTCTGAGACTTCCAACCTGAAGGTTCTTGTCTGTTTAGCTACTAGAACTGGGTACTAGACCTGGGTATCTGTTTTGCTGAGCTAGCCTTTACAGCAGAGTTATCAAAGATCCAGCTACCTTTCTACTCAGGTCTTTCCAAATAAACTTCTTGTTACCCAATTTCAATGGATTTACACAGCCACAAGGACTTATCTAGTATTTGCACTACCCGATTTGTCAGTTTGCATTCTTTTGTGTAACTCCAACATTGCACAGATGCCCCATGACCTGCCAGTCATGCTGGTGTGACTGCCATTACAGGTATCCTAACCTAATCATTAATAACAGTTGCTATAATATGAATATTACATAGATGATTATCTAAATTTTCACTATTGATGGGATTTGAATACCCAACCTACCACTTGGAGGGTTAACAACCTGACCACTTCACTAGGTCATCACACCCTAAATTCTTTTCTTACTCTACTGTATATTTCTTTATCTTAACAAAAAGTTTCTACTTTTTTTTTTTTTTTAACATCTTTCTTTTATTTTGCAAAAACTCTTTAATCTTCTTGTCTATATTTATTAGTTCAACTATAGCATTCTTAGAAGTGATCAGCTAGGCCACTTCTTGTACCTAGTTGTATTTCTTTTATTTTGTCTAGTTTATTCAAAATTTGGCACAAACATCTTCTACTTATACTGTTTTTACTTGATCTTGCAGGACTGCTTTGGTTTTTTTTTCTTTGGATCATCTTTTTTTACTTCTATGTTGGCATTTCTGTCTTCTAATCATTCTTCTATATTTTGTATCTAAGGGTCTAAACCTATTTCACTATATCTTCTATTTGGCTCTTCTTGCATTGTGTTTCTAATTTTTGATATCTCTTGTCTTTTGCTATTTACTTTTAATCTTTTTTGTTTTCAGCTTCTTGATTTATATCTTTTTTGTACTTTCTTTCTTTTAGAATTTTTCTAACTTACTCAATAGTTATTGTATTATATTGGTGTTGTTTAGGCTTTTTCTACTGCTAAGGCATTTGCAAAAGTGATTATTGCAAACTTTTTTTGATTCTATTTCTGTTATATAGAATGTATACTGCTTTTGTATCTTTGTTTTTTAGGCATTATAACAAAAGCACTTTCAAAGCTCCTTTTGGAAGATTTAACAATTTAGCTATATACTGTTCTTACTTGTTTCTCTGATCATAATCTTCATCTCTATTTGTTATATATACTAATTTGTTGTTGCCAAACAGTAATATCCATGAAATATTTTCTTTTTTTTCTAAGCTTGCTATTATTACTGCTAATGCTTTATATAGTGATCTTTTGACTTGTATAATATTCAAGTTTTTGAATTTTTTGTACATATATCTTATCTCTTTTTCATTATTGTTCAATAGTAGATCCTATATAGTTAACTATTTTTTCTTTTGCAATTCCTTTTCTTTTTCTTCTTCTTTACTATTTTTTTTTACAATACTTTTCTCTATAGAGTTTTTTTTTTTTTCTTCTTTTTTTTATTTCTTTAATTCTCTTGTTCTTCTTGGTTTTTTATTTTTTCTTTTTGTTTCATATTTTTTTTTTTTCTTTTTTTAGTATTTTGTTTCTTTTGCTCTGTTTTTTAACTTTACTCTTATTCTCTTTTTGAATAAGTTTAAGTTATTTATTTTCTTTTCTTTTAATTTGTCCATTACTGCATTTCTGTTATGTTTACAATCAAAATTTATCTCTATCCAAATGTTTTCATTTTTGAATACTTTTTTGATTGTTTTAATATAATAGTTATTTCCTAAGATTCACTAAACATACTTTACTTTTTTTTTTGATTTATTTGACAAAGCATATGTTGGCATATTTGCCTTAAAAAACCTGTTCTTATTGCATATTCTGTTTTCTGAAGACTATTAGCTATGCTTAATTGTACTTACAGAAAATAAGATGCTGTTTTTTTATCAGTTGGTTCTTCTTGTTCTTTTACTTTCATATCTATGTTTTTATTGTTTTTCTCTATTTTTTGTAATAGGTTACTTTTTAGTATTTTAGATTCATTAGCAGTTTGGATTGTTTAGTAGTGCAATATAGTAATACTAAGACATTTTATTTGTTCTTTTAGTATTACTAGCTCTTGCTTATCATTAGTTCTTCTTTCTTTTTGATATATTACTTTATTGTTTGTATTTGTATTATATTTAAAAGAACTTGGATTAAAGCTTATTGATCTAAGCTTTTTTGTTCATTCATCAATTATTTCTTCTTAAAGCTAGCTTGTTTTTGCTAATTTTAAGATTTCTAATATTTGGCTATATACTAGTATGTTATAAGACATAATATGTTTTGGATCATATATTGCTAACTCTTTAGCAATATGCTCTATATTACTTAGGTTTTGTGTAGAAGTTTTGAGAACTTGGTCTAAAATTCTACAGTCTATATATCTTTGATTTTTATCTTCTATTCCTTTAATATATAATATAATATCTGCATTGCTATTTTTATCTATTAGTTTATATTCTAATAGACTGGATCAGAATTTTTCTTTTTTGGCTAGTTAATATCTAGAATTAAGCTTTTGTAATATTGTTAGTATGCTATTAGTACTATGTTACTAATTTTATAGTGATGCTTGCTATTTTTTAATTAGATAATAAGTTTTATTTGTTTGTTGTTATTTGTTGTTGCTACAGTTATCACATATTTTGTTTTTTGTTTTTTTAGGGTAATGTCAATTTCTTAAAAATTTTACTTTTCTTATTAAAATATTGCTGTTTTTTGTTAATATCTTAGTACAGCTTTTTTTGTTTTCTAAACTCTGTTATACTATATATGTTTTTTCTAATATAGCTTTTTTGTTAGTTATTTAAAGAATGTTTGCTAATCTGTTTTTCTGTTGTTCTTGTCTTTTGTTTTTCTTTGTTTTGAAATCAAGAATTAGTAAAAAGAGTTTAATAACATTCTGACTATATTTATTTTTATTATTTTATTTTTATTTTTTTTTGATATTAAAATAACTTCTTTTGGTTCTGACTTTTTAGTTTTTTTTTTTTTTTTTGAGTTAAAGTCCCTGTTTATAGGAGTTGATATTTTTATTCATATATTTGGATACAGATACCTTCAGAGGCTCTCTTACATTGGAGGTTACAACTAGCTACACATGCACTTTTGGTGCCTAATTTAAGTAGTCTGCCTATATATTACTATATAGATTTTACACTAGATGCTATATCTGCAAGCCAACTATGGGTCTTGTCTATTTAAACTCTCTGCATATGTAGTCCATCATGTCTCACAAGAACATCTTCAAGGCTACAATCATTCAAAGTACCTGATGCTTTTAAGTACTCTTAGAACTAGTTTATCCTTAACAGAAAACTTACTAGAACCTTCTGTGTTCTACACACAGCTGATCTAGTTTTATGCAATATGCTATAGTTATCTAACACTTGCAGTCATAGGGGTTACCTGTTTAACCACTACATTATACTATTTCTACACTTGTAAAGTTCACTAGAATCCCAGTACCTATCATTGTGATATTTTCTTCATCATCTCTTATTAACTGCTACTCAGGACTGACAGAACTCTCCTGACTTCCAATCCAGATAGCCCAGTATAGTATACTAATGTATTCTTTTCCTTCAGCGATTCTAGCAGCCTAGTTGGTCATATGCTCCTCTACACAACTTGATATTTAGTTTATCTACTTATTTCTTTAGAGATGTTTTATAGGCTTCTATCAGTCTAATTGTATCATCAAAAGTTCATATTATCTTTTTATTTAGGAATTTCCAAGTAGGCTTTCAACTCTTTGGTTCTTTAGTTTGCTGTGCCTAGTGGTCTTATTATGAGTTTGCACTGAAGTCTTATACAACATCAGTTATTAACATTCCTCTATGTATGTGTAATATTATACTTGGCATAAATGCTCTGAGCTCCTATTCAAAATAGTGTGACTTAAGGTTACAGATATACAAATCCAACTGATCATCAAGAAACAGTTTGCCATAATACAGATTAATTTTCAAATTTCATCGTAAGTAGAATTTAAACATTAGACCTGCCACTTAGAGAATGACAACCTAATCACTACACTAGGATTGCTATCCTCTGTTCTGACTTTTTAGTAATACTTATATTTAACATATATACATATAGATGCATCTATATTGAACTATTAGGCAAGTATACAACTAGTTATATATATAACTTTTTTATATTACTTATTTAAAGAGTCTGTCTAAAAGTTCTTTACCAGTTGTTATATTTAATACTTCTGCTTAGATGTTCTATTTAAACTTTCTAATCTTGATTTTGGTATTAACTTTATTAGGTCACAGACTTAGATTTTTTTATCATTAACTATTAGAACTATAATCTTTAAACTATTTTTATTCTCAAGATAAATCTACTAGAGCAAACCATTATTTCTTTTACTGCTAACCTGATTTGACATTATGGCTAAAGCTAACACTTACAGTTAGAGTTATCTATTAAACTGCTATTATTCTTATAAAGTTTATCCAAACTCTGATACCCATCTTTTTAATATCTTTTTTATCATTCCTTACTAGCTGCAACTCAGAATTGACAAACTTTTCAGACTTTCAATTCAGATGGCTCAATATAGTATACTTATATATTTTTTTCCTTTGGAGATTTTGGCTGCCTAGTTGATATATATGCTTCTTTTATATATCTGTTGTTTAGTTTATTCGATAATTTTTATGAAGATGTTTTATGTGCTTCTATCAGTTCAACAGTATTATCTAAAGTTTGTGCTATCTCTTTACTTGTGATTTCTAAATAGGTTTCTATCTTTTTAGTTTTTAGCTTTCTATGCCTGATGGTCTTATTATAGATTTGCACTAAAGCTTTATATGATATCAGCTTTTTACATTTCTTTATATATGTGTAATATTATACTTTGTATAAATGCTTTAAGCTTTCAATGTCAAATAGAACCCAACTTGGTGTATCTAAGATTATAAATGTTCAAAACTCAACTAATCAGCAAGAAACAGTTACTATAATGCAAGTATAATTTCTAAAATTTTTGTTTATAAGAATTGAATATTAGATCTGTTACTTAAGATTAACAACTTATTCACTTTACTAGGTTATTATATCCCTTGCTATTTGATTAATAATTAGCATATTGAATATTAATTAAACAAATATTGCTATTTAACATATTAAATTTTTATTAGTATTAGTTATCTTATTAAGCATAGTATACCAACCTGATATATTTAAATTAAAATATAATTACACAAAATTTTATATATTAATTTGCAATTAAATAAATATATTTTTTTTAGTATTAAGGTGACCTCTTTGGTCTTTTGATTTTTATTAATGACTTTTTTGATAACATGATTCTATGAACTACTATAAAAGAAAGTACAATTAACTATATATATAACTTTTTTATATTACTTATTTAAGAAATTTGTTTAAAGGTTCTTTACCAATGCTATATCTAATACTTTTGTTTTGGTGTTTTACTTTAAACTCTCTGAACCTGTAATTAGTATTAACTCACTAGGTCATATCCAAATACTCAGATTATTGTCTCAACCTTAAAACTAATTTATTTTTAAAATAAACTCCTCAGAGTCTTCTGTATCTATTTTTATAGTTAATCTAGATATTGCTATAACAGAACTAATACTTGTAATCAAAGTTATATTATTTAATTGCTATGCTCTTATAGAGTTCACACAGATCTCAGCATTTATTTTATAGCATAACTTCAATACTTTAGTATACTTCTGTTTTTTTACCTGTCTTTTTATCAGACTCTTAATTCAAATAGCCTATATAAAACTATGACCAGTTTATCAGTATATTAGGTTAGCCCAATGTTCTTTTTTTTAGTTTATTCTAACAGCCTAGTTAGTAATACCTTTGAGACTCTTAACTCAGAAGTTCTTGTTTGTTTAACTACTACAACTGGGTACTATAATCTTGGTATCTGTTTTCTCAAGCTAGCCTTTACAGTAGAACTATTAAAAATCTAGCTATCTTTCTATTTAAGTTTTTTTCAAATAGACTTCTTGTTATTTAATTTTAACAAATTTATATGATTAAAGTAAATATATGTATTTAATATTTAATGATTAATAGAATATATTTATAAAAAAAATTAAATTATTTTTGATTAAAAATTATTAAAAAAAATCTTAAAGTTAGTTAATTTTTTTTAAAAAAAATTAAAAAATTAACTTTTTTTAATATATTTTTAAATTAATTAATTACAATTAAGTATTTTGTTATACTATTATGCAAGTATCTTGATATAACCTTAATATATAAATTTGTAAAATTTTAACTATAATTATTATATAAAAAAAGTTATAATAAAAAAAAATTACCTATTTAAATTAGTTTACTATATAAAAAATTAGTAATTTTATATAGTAA